>CM038147.1:297466590-297698513 GCA_021437245.1 Aegilops speltoides
TTAGAACAGCCCTAAGCATAGTAGACAATGTTCTATTGACTACTTCAGTTTGTCCATCGGTTTGGGGGTGACAAGTAGTACTAAAAAGCAGTTTAGTCCCCAACTTAGCCCATAAACATCTCCAAAAGTGGCTAAGAAATTTAGTATCACGATCTGAAACAATAGTATTTGGCACACCATGCAAGCTTAATAATTTCACGAAAGAACAAATCAGCAACATTAACAAAGATCATCGCTTTTATGACATGGTATAAAGTGTGCCATTTTCGAGAATCTATCCACGACAACAAATATGCTATCCTCCCTTCTTTGTTCTAGGTAAACCTAAGACAAAGTCCATAGATATATCCTCCCAAGGAACACTATGTACAGTGCAAAGGCATATATAAACCATGAGGATTGAGTCGTGACTTAGCTTTTTGACATGTAGTGCAATGAGCAATAAAACGCTCAACATCTCGCCTCATCTTTGGCCAAAAGAAATGTGTAGCAAGTACGCCCTCCGCCTTCTTCACGCCAGTGTCCCATTAGTCCTCCTCCATGCGCCTCCTGCAACAACAAAAGACGAACGGAGCTAGCTGGAATGCATAGCTTGTTAGCACGAAACACAAATCCATCATTAACGACAAACTTGTTCCATGTTCTTCCTTCTTTACAATTCTGCAATACATCTTTAAAATCAGCATCATGCACATATTGACCTTTGATGGTCTCCAAACCAAATATTTTGAAGTCAAGTTGTGAAAGCATAGTATAGCGACGAGACACATCAGCAATAACATTTTCTTTACCCTTCTTGTGTTTAATGACATAAGGGAAAGTCTCAATGAATTCAACCCATTTAGCATGTCTACGATTCAGTTTAGCTTGACTTTTAATATGTTTCAAAGATTCATGATCAGAATGTATAACAAATTCTTTGGGCCATAAATAATATTGCCATGTTTCTAAAGTCCGAACAAGAGCATATAATTCTTTATCATAAGTAGAATAATTCAGACTAGGCCCACTCAATTTTTCAGAAAAGTATGCAACAGGTTTGCCATCTTGTAATAACACACCTCCTAATCCAATTCTACTAGCATCGCATTCAAGCTCAAAAGTCTTATTAAAATCAGGAAGTTGGAGTAAAGGAGCATGTGTCAACTTATCTTTCAATACCGTGAAGGCTTCTTCCAGTGCAGTACCCCAAACAAAAGGTACATCCTTCTTTGTAAGCTCATTGAGAGGTGCAGCAATGGTGCTGAAATCTCTCACAAAACGCCTATAGAAACCAGCGAGGCCAAGAAAACTCCTCACTTGTGTGACCGTTTTGGGCTGCGGCCAACTCTCAATAGCTTCAATCTTGGCTCTATCAACTTCAATTCCCTATGGAGTAACAACATAACCAAGAAAAGACACTCGGTCGGTGCAAAAGGTGCACTTCCCAAGGTTACCAAACAAACGTGCATCACGTAGAGCAATAAAAACAGCACGTAAATGTTCCAAATGTTCCTCCAAAGATCTGCTATAAATCAATATGTCATCAAAGTAAACTACCACAAATCGTCCAATGAAAGCACGTAAAACTTCGTTCATTAATCTCATGAAAGTACTAGGTGCATTAGTTAACCCAAAAGGCATGACTAACCACTCATATAATCCAAACTTAGTTTTAAATGCTGTTTTCCATTCATCTCCCAATTTCATTTAATTTGATGGTATCCACTACGCAAATCAACTTTGGAGAATATTGTAGAGCCACTCAATTCATCAAGCATATCATCTAGCCTAGGAATAGGGTGACGATAACGAATAGTAATATTATTAATGCCTCTACAATCAACACACATACGTGATGTACCATCCTTTTTCGCACTAGAATAATAGGAACAGCACAAGGACTAAGGGATTCGCAGATATAACCTTTGTCGAGAAGCTCCTGTACTTGACGATAATCTCCTTCGTCTCCTCCGGATTGGTACGATATGGCGACGGTTTGGCGGTGAAGCACCGGAATTAAGTCAATCTGATGCTCAATCCTCGAATAGGCGGTAATCCGGTGACACGCCTTGTGGAAAGACGTCGTGAACTCCCTGCAAAATGTTAGTGACAAGGCAGCAAAGAGGAAGGCACGTCCTCGAATGAAAATAATGCCTCTTTGCACACAAAAGCATAGCAAACAGATTTGCTAAAATCTAGCTCATCAATATCAAATTTAGTGGCAAGTAAACATGCACTTTTCAATTTAATTTCAGAAGCAACACTAGATGGTTTACTATTAGGCTTTATATGTTGCTCAAATTCTTTTGCCACAATTTTATTTTCACTCTTATTTGTCTCCTGTTTTGCTTTATTAGCTCTATTAATATCATCTTTCAAAATGGACTCAGGAGTCATAGGAAGCAAAGTAATATTTTTATCCTTATGAACAAGAGTATCTTGATTGTTTCTACCATGGTGTATGAATTTTTATCAAATTGCCATGGTCCACCAAGTAATAAGGAACATGCTTGCATAGGTACCACATCACAATCAACATAATCAGATATGTAGAGATACTAAAATGCACACTAACAAGACGTTTTACCTTAACCTTGCCGCTGTTGTTGAACCATTGGATGTAGTAAGGATGTGGATGTGGTCTTGTGGTGAGAGATAGCTTCTCCACCATCTCCATGCTAGCCAAGTTGTTGCAGCTCCCTCCATCTATGATGACGCTAATAGAACGCTCCTTCACAACTCCCTTTGTATGGAACAAATTATGCCTCTGATTTTGCTCACTTGTGTAACCTGCACACTCAAAACACGAACATTCATACCTGTCAAGATCTTCAAGAGCCATGTATTGTGTCTCATGATCGTAATCATCTCCACCGTGTTCCTCATGTGTAATAAGAGCCAAAGTCTCCTCATCATAGTCACTAGCGGACTCATACCCACCATCCTCAAGAGCAATCATCACACGCTGAGATTTGCATTCTCTCAATAAAATGTCCTCTTCCCTTACAACGACGACAAATAATATCACTTGTGTGCCCTGCTGACGCCATGGAAGAAGAAGAGCTCTATGCAGGCCCGGCAGTGTGCTCTTGGCAGATAGTGGTGATTGTGCCCTTTCTTGTATCACGGTTGGAGGTGGCACCAAGGAGGTGATGGTGCGGTGGAAGTAGATGATGCACGTGGTGTCCATGATGAAGGTCGACTGCGAGAAAAGTTAGTGCGGCGCCAATGCCCCGATCGATCAAGACTTCACGCTCAGCTTTACAAGCAAGATGGAATAAACGAGTGATATTATTATAATCCTTATAGTCTAGAATGGTCTGAATCTCTCTATTTAATCCACCAAGAAAACGTGCAAGCATAGCTTCATTCTCCTCAACAATACCACATCTAATCAAGCCAGTTTGTAATTCCTGATAATATTCTTCTACAGAAATTTTTCCTTGTCTTAAGCGCTGCAATTTTTGAAGTAATTCACGTTGATAATATGGTGGAACCCAACGAGTACGCATAGCAGTTTTCAAAGCAGCCCAAGTAGCTGGAACAGGATATAATCTACAATGTTCGACCACCAAACACATGCAAAGCTAGTGAAAGCACAAACAAGCAGCAGGAACACATCTCTCCTCGGGATATTGTAAACATGTAAATCGTTGTTCAGTTTCTAACTCCCAAGTAAGATATATATCAGAACATATCTACCCTCAAATGGTGGAATATTCAATTTCAGTTTAGGGAGATGGTCATGATCTCGCACTGAGGGGAGCCCTAACATTGCCATTATTTGCATGTGGACGACACGGTGGTTGTGGTGCTGGTGGTTGCACGTAGTTCGATGTTGATCAACCTCATCCTCATAATCGCCCACATACTCATCATCCTCCTCGGTACCAAAGCAGCAGAGAGCAGGAGCCAAAGAAGCACCAACAGCAGTAGCAGCGGCACCAGAATTTTGTCCTCGCTCAATAGGAACACGCCGAGCTCGCCCATACCGATTCGGAAGGGGGCGAGTTGTTGTCATTGCAGAGGTGCGATAGGTGCAGCCGGCGGTGGTTGTGGAAAACGCATGAGCAATTCATCAAACTTGCTATCAAGCTTTGTTTCAAATGTCTTCTCAATGCCATCTATCTTCTCCATGGCCTCGTCAAATCTGTTTAGCACATCTTGCACTGTCCACTCATCATTTGCTGAAATTTATCATGTAGCTGTTTGTTCGTCAGTTCTCCCAATCAGTCTCATCGGCTTGTGATCCTACCATGGTTAGCAGCAAATAGAAACACACAAGAATATGATCCTACAGACTACTAAGAAGTGGTGGTGGTGTATCACAAACCCGTCAAGCAAATCTCAAATTCTTACCAGTTCTTACCAAAGAAGAAAGCGGTGATCGGCAACCGTTGTAGTCAAAACTCTCAAAGCTTGGATAGAGCGATTACTGTGGAGAGTCCAACGCACGACGAGATGTATGTGGAGCTGGGAAGGCTTATAATATGGTAGCAAAAGGGTCAGCAATAATCAATTCAGAGATGCAAAGTTGAATAAACGCCAACGACGGTATCTTGGCTGGTCCTAGGCTAGACCGTGCTAGAGACGCGAGCCTAGAACACTAACAAAATCACGGCGCTGCACGTAAACAAGGGAGGAGCACACACTGAATTTTTTCTCTTTTTTTCACTTTTTTTGCACTTTTTTTTTCCTTTTTTTTGCTCCACAACAAATTTTTTTTCGAAAAAGTCTACAAATGGTCTAAAAACTGCCTAGCCTGAATTTTCCAGACTTAGTTTTTTTTTGAAACTGGAACTATTTTTCTTCTGCGGATGGCTCGAAAGTTCGGGAGTCCTTCTCTGTCACGACTCGGAGTATCGCGTGATCTGGAAATCGAGAACAATGCAACAATTACTGGACTCGGACTAGGACTGGTGGCGGAGATGAAACTGGTGGGACGCGGACTGGTGGCGGAGATGAATCTGGTGGAGCTCGGACTGGTGGCGGAGATGAACCTGGTGGAACTCGGACACGTGGCGGATATATGTTGCAGGTGAACTCGGATTGGCGTGATGGCGGCGGATATGTGGTGGCGTATATGGATTCGGATTGGCGGTGATGATGCGGTGGTGATATATGGCAGCGGCGACGTGACAACCTCGTGAATGTAACTCAAACTCTAAAAGACTAGACGCTAAGACCAGAACTTGACACGACGATGCAACCGCAAATTCAACAAAGCAAATCTGAGAAAAGATTATGCAAAGGCTCGATTGGTTCGGATGGGATGAACTAACCCTAATTTTTTGGCTTTTTCGTGGACTATAGGTATGAAGAACAGACTCGATCTAAACTACTTAAAACTGTAAAATCTCACCGAGCAACCTGGAAATCTGATACCACTTTATAGAGGCGAGGGTGTCCCGTCTTTCGATGAGATGGTGGATTTCGCTTTGGTGGAAGTCGACTTTGACGATCCGACTACGAGCGTGCGAGGACGTCGAGCCTTAGCAATCGCTAAACCAACTCTGCGAGGTTATTGACCACGCTGGAGCACGATCAACCTGACCACGAGGGTCTGTTTCCTGCGAGCAAACGAAGAACAAGCAAGAAACTGAGATTGCAATCTGGATATTGCGAATTTAAGATGAAAGCTTTATTGATCAAGGTGGGGTTCTGTGACGCCTTTGTCTGGTCGTTGAACACAAACGAAGTACGCAGAGTTGCAGCTATGGCGAACTTTTAATCTAAACAAAACCCCAAAGTCTAAACGGTGCCCTAAGGGTTGTATATATGGAGGAAGAGGGGGTGAATTTCGTGGCCCTTGGTGGAGGGGTCCGAAACTAACCCTATCTCTTGTTTCCCCACACATACGGACTCAAAAAATAGCCTATACTTATGTATTTCGAAATTACATGGGCCTGGCCCAATAATAAGGTGACGCAGCACCTAGAATAGCCTCTGGACGAAATTTATGAAGTGGCATCTTGTATATTTCGTCCAAGGCTTCATGCACTCATTATGGTGGCTTCAAAGTCCTGAAATCATCACTTGTAACTCCGTTCTTGTCCCCCTTGCGCCTGCCATCATCTCCATGCTTGTTCTTGCTCCAATGTTCATCCTTCTCCAAGCTAGGCCCTTCATTTGTAAGCAAAACAAATGTATCCAATTTAGGCAGCATCATATTCTCATGAACATTAGAATCATTACCAAGAAACGAAAGTGCCTGGTAATTTAGTTGGCATGCGCGAGCTCTAGCAATTGGTCCAGTATGTATAGCAGCAGGGGCTGTGGGTGTAACAATGGTATTGATGTCCTCATCATTTTTCTAGCTTGATTTTGTTGTTTTCGTCCTATATCCGAAAATCCCCACCAAAAATAGCCCCAAATTTTTTTGTGATTTGTTAGTTTTGATGATGTTTTGTTGATTTTGATCCATGGATTTGCTTGGTTTCAAGTGGATCTAGCATCTCCCCAAGTTTGCCCACCTTCCATCCACGAAATCCCTCAAATTTTGCCCCGAAAATCATCCATTTCCGCCCAAAAATTCGCCCCCGAGAGCAAATCTGATGCGGAGCATCCTTCCATCATCCCCATGGACTCTACATCAACACCTACAACACCACAAGGACCGATGACTCGAGCACGTGCAAGAGCTCTTGAAACCGAGGTGACATCACTCCTCTCACAACTCTCCTTCGATTCACATGAGACATGGTTACTACCTCAAAAGGAAAATCTATGCATACTCAGGCACCAAGGAGTCGACCATGAAGAGGCTAGGAAGCAAGGAGAATCGGATGCGGAAGGCATACGTGAAGACGGAGAGGAGAAAGCAACAAGTACCAGGGAGGCCGGACGATCCGGACAGAGGCCCGGACGATCCGGACAGAGCCCGGATGATCCGGACCTCGGGCCGGACGATCCGGCTAACTCCACCGAAGGCAACAGAACCTCCACGCTGAAGCCGGATCATCCGGACCCAGGCCCGGATCATCCGGATCCCGCCCGGACGTCCGGACCTCCAGCCGGACATCCGGCCCATCGCCGCCACCAGCCGACCCTCCGGCTCATCCGGGACTCCACCCGGATCATCCGGACCGGCCCGGATCATCCGGACCCTCGTCCGGATCATCCGCCAGCGCTTCAAGACAGCGTGTTGGGCTGAGCCCATGTACCCTTCGCCTGGACTCTATTTATAGGACCCCCTCTCCTCACTTTGAGACTTAGCATTGGATTAGCTCATATTTGTGTGTGAGAGCCTTTTCTCATCCACCGGTACTTCTCCACGGAGATCAGGACCTCCGTCTAGGAGAAGATCCATCGGATTCAAGACCCCTCTAAGGGAAGATCCCCTCGTGGATTCAAGACCTCCTCCGGGAGAAGAACGGCTACCTTTGTATCTTTCCTTTGTTGATTTTGGACCATGTATCACTCGTGCTTCGATGATCTAGACCTTGTGTGATTGATCTCTTGTCGGTTGAGTGTCTCTCTTGTTCTTCCCCGTGATTTCCTCTCGTTCTTCCGCGCGTTCTTCGTGTTCCCTCCGTAGGATCCCCTCCAAACGTGAAAGATCGACGAATTAGGGTTCCACCCTACATCATATGGTATCATGAGCCACGTTGATCACGTTTTTGGAGCCCCTACCTCGTGATTTCTAGCTTGATTTTGTTGTTTTCGTCCTAAAAACCCGAAAATCCCCACAAAACCCCCCAAATTTTTTTGTGATTTGTTAGTTTTGATGATGTTTTGTTGTTTTTGATCCGTGGATTCGGTGTGTAACTCGTGGATCTTGTGTTTCCCCACCTTCTCCCCCTCGAAATCCACCCAAAATCCCCGAAATCGTCAAATTCCCCCCCATTTTCGTGTTCTTCCCGAGCAGTTCCCGTGCGTGGTTGACCTGCCCGGATCATCCGGACCAAGTCCCGGATCATCCGGACTCGCCCGGATCATCCGGCTCCTGGCCCGGATCATCCGGCTTCCTCGCCGAAACTGCAGTTCTGCAGTCCTTCTCCACCACCACCTCCACCCACACATACATACATCCTCCCCACCACATCCACCACCATTTCCACTCGCCAAACCCCAAGACACAACCTCCATACTACCATTCGAATTTGAGTTCGACAATTTGAGTGAGATTTCCGTGTCCTTTTGTGTTTCGGCTACCTAGGCGCGGTGTGACATCAACAACAAACGCTCATTTTGGTCGACTACTCAGCTTCGCTACGGACGGTAACATCGACGACATCTTTGTCATACCTTGCAATTGCATTGATAACCATCATATACCATCTTTTGCGTTGCTTACCCACCGAGACTAGCCTTTGAGTATTGCCGGCAACGTGACTTGTGCACATTAGTTGCATACACCATAGCATACAAACAATCAAGGTGCATATCTCAAAATCAACTTGTGTGTCACAAAGTTGTCATCGCATACACAATTGCTATCTTAGTTCGTCAAGTTTGCATAAGAAAAGAGCTCAAAAGACAAAGAGCCACTCAAGCTTTTAAGCAAAGAGGAAAGATAAGCAAAGAGCTTATAAGCAACAAGCATAGCATCATACAACATTAAGATTGTCATATAAGATCGTCTTGGATCATTGCATCGATACACCATACATATAGCATACGTGGGATAGAGATCGTTGCATTTTTGCCTAGTAGGTTGTGCACAAGCTCCGTATCCGCCTATTGTGCAATCGTGCTAGCGTCTCTCTAGTATTGTGCAACAAGAGCATTTTCGTGGATTTCACATTTTGGCTCACTTTTGGTTTGCACAATCCCATTTATCTATTTGCGTGTGTGTTTCCGTGTACCACTACTTGCTTGGTCTACTTGTTGCATATGCGAATTTGCGAATCTTCTTCAACATTTTTGAGTCAAGCTAACGATTGCAATCAATTTTGTGCCACCATCCTAACCAAGCTCCACCAAAGGCTTTTATTTGTGTAGGTGTGAGAATCGACAAGGATCGGTACCAATAGTGCTATTTCATTGTCCGCATTTGAGTGAACTTGATTCATTTTCAACTTCGTCAAAGGTACATTGGTATTAGTTCTTCTCCTTCTACCACTCACAATTTCGCTTGAAATGATGGATAGGCCAAGTTCTTCTACAAATCCACTCTTCATTGAGCAAGACGACGACATGTCATCATACGTCACCAAGAGCCACCTCTTTGGCGCGCAACGAGCTCTCCATCAAGAGCAACAAGCAATGAGCGAACGCATCGACAACCTCTCCACCGACTTGCGACTCTCCGAGAAACGTACACGCGATTACTTCGACAACAAACTAGACGCGCAAGTGCCCGTGCAAGCTACATCAAGAAGATGCAAGAAGATACAAGAAACACCATCGAGCGCCAAGTACAACGACTAGCGACCAAGCTCAACATCAACAAGCAACCCATGATCTTCAACATAGGCGATCTCGTGTCGCTACACCTTCGCAAGGAACGCTTCCCCAACGAACGCAAGTCCAAACTTCTACCTCGAGCCGATGGACCCTTCAAGGTGTTAGCACGCTACAACAACAACGCCTACAAGCTCGACCTACCAAGCGACAAGTACAACGTGAGCGACACCTTCAACGTCAAAGACCTTTCGCCTTTCCATGGTGATGAAGATCTAGATCCGAGGTCGGATCCTTTCGAAGGGAGGGGATATGATGCGGAGCATCCTTCCATCATCCCCATGGACTCTACATCAACACCTCCAACACCACAAGGACCGATGACTCGAGCACGTGCAAGAGCCCTTGAAACCGAGGTGACATCACTCCTCTCACAATTCTCCTTCGATTCACATGAGACATGGTTACTACCTCAAACGGAAACTCTATGCATACTCAGGCACCAAGGAGTCGACCATGAAGAGGCTAGGAAGCAAGGAGAATCGGAAGCGGAAGGCATACGTGAAGACGGAGAGGAGAAAGCAACAAGTACCAGGGAGGCCGGACGATCCGGACAGAGGCCCGGACGATCCGGACAGAGCCCGGATGATCCGGACCCCGGTCCGGACGATCCGGCTAACTCCACCGAAGGCAATAGAACCTCCACGCTGAAGCCGGATCATCCGGACCCAGGCCCGGATCATCCGGATCCCGCCCGGACGTCCGGACCTCCACGGACATCCGCCCGTCGCCGCCACCAGCCGACCCTCCGGCTCATCCGGACTCCACCCGGATCATCCGGACCGCCCGGATCATCCGGACCCTCGTCCGGATCATCCGCCCAGCGCCTCAGCAGCAGCGTGTTGGGCTGAGCCCATGTACCCCTCGCCTGCACTCTATTTATAGGACCCCCTCTCCTCACTTTGAGACTTAGCATTGGATTAGCTCATATTTGTGTGTGAGAGCCTTTGCTCATCCACCGGTACTTCTCCACGGAGATCAGGACCTCCGTCTAGGAGAAGATCCATCGAATTCAAGACCCCTCTAAGGGAAGATCCCCTCGTGGATTCAAGACCTCCTCCGGGAGAAGAACGGCTACCTTTGTATCTTTCCTTTGTTGATTTTGGACCATGTATCACTCGTGCTTCAATGTCTAGACCTTGTGTGATTGATCTCTTGTCGGTTGAGTGTCTCTCTTGTTCTTCCCCGTGATTTCCTCTCGTTCTTCCGCGCGTTCTTCGTGTTCCCTCCGTAGGATCCCCTCCAAACGTGAAAGATCGACGAATTAGGGTTCCACCCTACATCACTCCGCCTCTATCATGCTCCGATTCTTGCTTTGCCCAATTTTGACAAAACTTTTGAGGTTCATTGTGATGCAAGTGGTACCGGAATTGGCGGAGTTTTAATGCAAGAAAAACGAGTCATTGCTTATTTTAGCGAAAAACTCTCCGGTGCTCAACTTAACTATCCCGTATATGACAAAGAATTATATGCTTTAGTGCGTGTGCTATATGTTTGGGAACATTATCTTAGACCTCATGAGTTTGTCATCCATACCGATCATGAAACGCTTAAGTACTTAAAAGGTCAAACTAAATTGAACAAGCGTCATGCCAAATGGAGTGAATTTATAGAATCTTTTCCATATGTGATCAAGTACATTAAGGGCAAGGAAAATGTAGTTGCCGATGCACTTTCACGCATATGCACGCTTGTCACCCAACTTGAGTTGAATGTTATTGGCTTTGAGCACATCAATGATTTGTATGCTAGTGATCCATCTTTTGCACATCATTATGTTAAATGTTTGACGCATACATCTTGGGAACAATATTACCTCAAGGATGGTTATCTTATGAGAGCTAACAAGCTATGCATACCCGAGTCTTCTCTTCGTTTGCTCCTTTTGCAAGAGGCTCATGGCGGTGGACTCATGGGACACTTTGGACGCGAGAAGACATTCGCCACGCTCTCCAAGAACTACTTTTGGCCAAAGATGTTTCAAAATGTCTCACGCTTCACCACAAGATGCTCAACATGCCGCAGAGCTAAGTCAAAAGCTCAATCTCATGGTCTTTACATGCCTCTTCTTATTCCTTATCAACCTTGGGAAGACATTAGCATGGACTTTGTAAGTTTGCCTAAAACTCAAAATGGAAAGGACTCCGTATTTGTTGTTGTGGACCGATTTTCTAAAATGGCACATTTCATCCCTTGCAACAAGGTAGACGATGCTTCACATATTGCAAATCTCATTTGTAGGGAAATCTTGCGCCTCCATGGAGTACCAAAGTCAATCGTCTCCGACCGCGACGTCAAGTTCTTGAGTTACTTTTGGAAAACTCTTTGCGCCAAGCTCGGAATCAAGCTCTTGTACTCCTCCGCATACCACCCTCAAACCGACGGCCAAACGGAGGTGACGAACCGGACGCTCTCCACTCTACTTCGCGTGTTGATCAAGAAGAACATCAAGGAGTGGGAGACGTGTCTACCCATCGCCGAGTACGCCTACAACCGCAAGAAGACATTCGACGACCGGCAAGTCCCCTTCGAGGTCGCTTCACGGCTTCAACCCATTGTCCCCATTGGACATTCTACCTCTACCTCTACAAGAGAGCACCAACCTCGACGCAAGTGCCCGTGCAAGCTACATCAAGAAGATGCATGAAGATACAAGAAACACCATCGAGCGGCAAGTACAACGACTAGCGACAAAGATCAACATCAACAAGCAACCCATGATCTTCAACATAGGCGATCTCGTGTGCCTACACCTTCGCAAGGAATGCTTCCCCAACGAACGCAAGTCCAAACTACTACCCCGAGCCGGTGGACCCTTCAAGGTGTTAGCGCGCTACAACAACAACGCCTACAAGCTCGACCTACCAAGCGACAAGTACAACATGAGCGACACCTTCAACGTCAAAGACCTCTCGCCTTTCCATGGTGATGAAGATCTAGATCCGAGGTCGGATCCTTTCAAGGAGGGATATGATGCGGAGCATCCTTCCATCATCCCCATGGACTCTACATCAACACCTACAACACCACAAGGACCGATGACTCGAGCACGTGCAAGAGCTCCTGAAACCGAGGTGACATCACTCCTCTCACAACTCTCCTTCGATTCACATGAGACATGGTTAGTACCTCAAACGGAAACTCTATGCATACTCAGGCACCAAGGAGTCGACCATGAAGAGGCTAGGAAGCAAGGAGAATCGGAAGCGGAAGACATACGTGAAGACGGAGAGGAGAAAGCAACAAGGACCAGAGAGGCCGGACGATCCGGACAGAGCCCGGACGATCCGGACAGAGCCCGGATGATCCGGACCCCAGTCCGGACGATCCGGCTAACTCCACAGAAGGCAACAGAACCTCCACGCTGAAGCCGGATCATCCGGACCCAGGCCCGGATCATCCGGACCCCGCCCGGACGTTCGGTCCTCCAGCCGGACATCCGGCCCGTCGCCGCTACCAGCCGACCCTCCGGCTCATCCGGGACTCCACCCGGATCATCCGGACCAGCCCGGATCATCCAGACCCTCGTCCGGATCATCCGGCCAGCGCCTGCGCGCGCGTGTTGGGCTGAGCCCATGTACCCCTTCGCCCCAAACTCTATATATAGGACCCCATCTCCTCACTTTGACACTTAGCATTGGATTAGCTCATATTTGTGTGAGAGCCTTTGCTCATCCACTCGGTTACTTCTCCTCGGAGATCAGGACCTCCTCGGAGAAGATCACCTTGCGGATTCAAGACCCCTACCTAGGGAAGAACATCAAGGCCTCCTCTTGGAGATGAACGGTTCCTTTGTATCCTTACCCTAGTTGACTATGTATCTTGTGGATCTCATGTGTGTATGTTGATCTAGCACTTGTGTGATCGATTCCTTGTTGGTTGAGTGATTTCCTCTCGTTTTCCCCGTGTTTCCCCTCGTGCTTCCGCGTGTTCTTCGTGTTTCCCCCGTAGGATCCCCTCCAAACGTGAAAGATCGACGAATTAGGGTTCCACCCTACATCAAAATCCCGAGCGGATTGACTTGCCCGGATCATCCGGACCTTCTCCCGGATCAGCTGGACGCCCCCCCCGGACGTCCAGATACACCACGCACCCAGAAAACAGAACCGGCGCTGATGAACCCGGATCATCCGGCTATACGCCCGGATCATCCGGATCTAGCCCGGATCATCCGGACCTCCTCCCGGATGTCCGGTTAACCCTGAAACTGACACTGACAGATTTTTGTTTTGGCCATAACTAATTCATCCGGAGTCCGATTTTGACGTTCTTTAGCTCGTTTTGAAGCTCTTGACATCCCCCATCCCACAAAAATACCACCAACATCATTTGACTCCATCATATTTTCTGAAATTTGGCAAGTTTGCCTAGGCCTTCCACCATATCATCCGCATAGCCACCACCGACTTCCACAACCTAACCCATTTTGTTCCCCATAGCATTTGAGGTTCTTTGAGTAGTGACTTGAGTCTCCTAAGGTGTTTCGGCTACTTAGGGACGGTTGCTTCTTCATCAACCACCACCACCACCACTTCCACATAACCTTCCCACCATCCACTTCCGACAACCCAACTTAACCCAATTGTTGTTTGAGCTTGTTCGAGTTGTGGCTTGTGTCTCCTAAGGTGTTTCGGCTACTTAGGGACGGCAACTTCAACTCCGACTCGTGTATAGCCCATCATTCCGTCCGCATTGCCTAGTGCAACACCACCACCGCTTTCCGCTACCACCATTTTGACATTTATCATTTGAGATTTTGATTTTGCGGTTTTCCCGTTTCCTAAGGTGTTTTGGCTACTTAGGGACGAGTCTCCATCATCTTGGTATCTACACCAAGAACACCGCCACTCATCATCGTAAAGGACGGTAACCTCGACGACACCTTTGTATATATCCTTGCAATTGCATTGTTAACCCCTAGCCCATTTTGCGTCACTTACCTATCGAGACTAGCCATTTGAGTATTGCCGGCAACGTTACTTGTGCACATTAGTGATCCACCATTCCATTGCATACATACCATATCATATTGGTATCAAATCATACATTGTGTCACAATATCGTTCCCGCATATACACAATAGCTATCTTGGTTTGTGCATTGTGCATAAGTGGCCATTGAAAAAAAAACTTTTAAGCAAAAAGAGAGCAAAGAGCTCGTGAGCAAGTGCCATAGCATCATACCCATTGCACATAAGATTGTCAAATCTACATCATATGATATCATGCTTGAGAGAAACACCGGGAACCATACATACATAGCATACTTGGGATAAAAAGAATATCCATTTTGCATCTTATAGGTTGTGCACAAGTATCGTATCCGCCTATTGAGCAATCGTGCTAGCGTCTCTCTTGAGTTGTGCAACACGAGCGTTTTGGTGGATTCCACATTTTGAGCTCATTCCTTGGTTGCACGACCCCATTTATATATCCGTGTGTGTGTTTCCGTGTGCCATTCTTTGCTATTGGTCCATTTGTTTCACTTGCGAATTTGTGAATCTTTTTCAACATTATTGACTCTTGCTAACATTTTGCATTAAATTTTTGTGCCACTATCCTCACCGAGCTCCACTATAAGCTTTACTTGTGTAGGTGTGAGAACCGACAAGGATTGGTACCAATAGTGCTATTTCATTGTCCACATTTGAGTGAACTTGATTCATCTTCAACTTTGGTCAAAGGTACATTGGTATACGTTCTTCTCTTTCTCCCACTCATATTTGCTCGAGTCTTGTGATGGATAGGCAAGGCATTCCCTCTCCGGTCTACGACAACAACAACGGCGTGAACAACTACATCTCCAAAGCGTCTATCTTCGATCTACAACGACAAATGCAAAGCGCACAATCAAGATTGCGAGAGCGCATCGAGAACATCTCCATCGACATTCGTCACTCCGAAGCAAGGAAAAGGGACTACATCGACAAGAAGCTTGCCGCACATAAAGAGGAGCAAGATGCAAGGATGGAGGAGATTAGAGCCTTGATCAAGTCTTCTTCCCCTTCATCATCCTCAAGACGACGATGGTCAAGCCACAAGTCTTCGGAGCGCGAAAAAGTGCAAATCGTCCTCGTCCACATCTACATGGCGATCATCATCACGTTCACGATCCACATCGCCATGAAGGCCAAGTCACCTCCAAGCAACATGTGCACGACGACAACGAACGACATCTACTACGAGCTCAAGCACGACAACGACATCATCATCATGAAGATGCTCCACAAGCGCAAATGCACAAGTCCCAACAAGACCTACTTCACGCCAAGTCCAAGCTTCAAGAGCACAAAATAAGACCGCGAGACGACCACCGCCAAGATGGCGGTACGGCTACATCAACCACTTCGGCATCTTCGCCAAGTGTTCTCAAGGCATCTTTGCCTTTGGACGTACGGCATCTTCGCCTACTTCCCACGAGTACACCTACATCGACTTCATCAAGTCCAAGGCGACTACCTACGAGAGAGGGTGACACTTCCATCTTCGGAAGCCCCCCAAGGAAGATGGCCGAGCATGGGAAACTCCCTTCGGTCATGGAGACGAGCTATGAGGTGCCACATCATATGGACCTCCAACACCAAGACGGCGACAAGAAGGTCGAGCAAGGGCCATCCCCTTCGACCACGGCGAGAGCATGGAGACATTTGCACCAACATCTCTCCGACACCCACATATGTCGAGATGCCCCAAGTGCCATGTGAGGAGAGCCACCACCGCATGAGTGACATGAGTGACTCCACCATACGTGACATTAAGAGCATTTCCTATGAGAGGATGAGTGTGACCACCACTAGCCCCACACATGAGAGCATGCCACACATCCTAGGTGAGGGTGAGCGCCATTTGAGTGACTCCACCAACCATAAGAGTGAGAGCACCCTTGAGGGAGTGAGTGAGCCACAACACTTAGAGAGTGAGGTAGTTGACACGGCATGTGAGGCCACTATGATTTCTAATGACTTACCCTCTACTCCTTGTGTGTTTTCTCCTTTGGTGCTAGGTCTCCTACATGACGACACGCCTACCATTGATGAGTCCATACGTCCTATGGAGACGACGATGGCCATGATGGACGATGATGCACCCCCCACATGGTTCCATCAAGATGAAGATGACAACGAGACGATCTTCAACACCTCACCTACAACACATGAGCGACGCTCCAAAGGTAACATAGGTGATGGTGCTTCTCTTGTCCCACTAGCGGACGCTCTTGACAATGATTGCTCCCGTGATGTTGACCCACCTATTACCATGCTTCATGCTAGTGAAACTCCTTCATGCCTTGACTTACCTATTAATGATGAATATGATGATGAGCATGTTGAGTTGACTGGTTGTGATGCTATGCTTCATAGGATATCATGTGAAAATTCTATTGG
Source organism: Aegilops speltoides (assembly GCA_021437245.1). NCBI lineage: Eukaryota > Viridiplantae > Streptophyta > Magnoliopsida > Poales > Poaceae > Aegilops > Aegilops speltoides. The sequence goes on from CM038147.1 coordinate 297,483,362, forward strand.
TCACTTCATGTTTGACAATCCATTGAACTTGTCATATGCTATGAGTGAGATCTCCCATATTGCATCCCTACAATCTCAACATAGTAACTATGCATGCCCCATTAAAATCAATCCCATTTGCACTTTTCGCATAGATGACGAGATGATGGTCATTGGCTTTTGTTTTTCATGTGATGATATTGCCATGCTTCCCTTACATGATTTGCGCAATTCATTTAGTATGTCATGCCATGATCACATTGTTCCAAATATGCATTGTTTTGGATGTTGTCAATACTCTCCACGTGATGTTACTACTCTTGCTCATGAGGAGACCCCCATAGTTTCCTCATACATATTAGGAGATCTTGATACATTCCATATTTTGCATGATTCCCATGATAGTGTACACCATATGCACCCCATGAATAACAATGCTCTAGAAATACCTCATGATGCATTACATCCTATGAGTCTCCATTATGACACACATCATAACAAACCTCTCATGATGGATGACATGTTTCTATATCACGCATCTCATTTATTTGAGCATTGGCTATTTTGCGCTAACAAACACATGCATGTGCGCATCATGATGGATGACGTGTACATATACCACGCACACACAATTTTCCCTTTGTCTTTGTTTTGTGTAGGTACCCATGTATACTCGTCAACCTCTCAATCCCAAGAGTTGACAAAACGAGCTCTTCAGAGCAACGATGCTTTGGGATCCCGTGGACTATGCTTACCACCATTCTCTTCGCGCACCGAATACGCGCATCTCTTTTACTTGGTTCTCATACGGCTATGGGCTATTTACCACTCGTCACCTTATGCCCATACTATCGTGTTCACTTTGCATGTTATGCTTGCTTCTATGCCTTTGCCATGCAATTGTGACCCTTGCTTGCATCTACCCATGATTCACCATTATCCTACTTCTATGTATATTTGCATGCTTGGTGGAGATCCTTGTTGCTTTTCCCATGTTTATCATGTGCCCCATGCTATTGATGCTTGTTGTGTCGGGAGAGTCATGATGCCCCATTACTATTTACATATGGTCTCTCGCCAATACATTGATGACATTTTACTCATACCTTGCTTTCATGCTTGTGCTATGACATGTGAATTATTCATGCCCACTATTTGCACACATGACATGCTTGCCATGATTCCTCCTAGTATGTTGCATCTTCGCACTACTAGCTTGCTTAACTTGAGTGCTATGATTGCTTGCTATGTTGCATCACCCATGTTCCACTATTACTTGCTTTCTTGGGTTGATGACATAGATGTTGATGCCTCTCACTTGATTTGTCATGATCATTGCCTCTTGTCTCCATTAGTTGCATCTCTCATATCACCTTGTATTGAGTGCCAACTTGCTATGCTTATTGATCTTGGAGACTTGGACACTTTACTTGTGATGCATGTTTGTTTGATTGAGCAAATTGCATATGATGTAGGGTGGAACCCTATAGCGTCGATCTTTCACGTTTGGAGCGGGATCCCTTGAAGAACACGATGAACACGAGGAAGAACGGGGAGAAATCACAAGGGGAAACACTCAAGAACAAGTCCAAATCACACATCCACTAGACAATCAAACACACAAGATCCACAAGGTACATGAACAACAAAGAGAAAGATACAAGGTAAGGTTCATCTCCAAGAGGAGGTCTTGATGATATCCTAGATGGATCTTCCCACAAGGGGGTCTTGATGATATCATGGGATCTTCTCCTAGATGGAGGTCTTGGCCTCCAATGGAGTATTGGTCTCTCTCTCAAGAGTAGAGATAGGTAGGAGCAAAGCTCATCTAAGAATGAGCTATCACTTTGCTAACCCTAGAAAGGAGGTGGAAGAGGTCATTTATAGCCCAAGGGCAAAGGGGTAAGTGAGGGCGAGGGGTACACGGGCTTCGCCCAAGTCACGACGCAGCGGGTCCGGATGATCCGGATGGTGGCCCGGATGATCCGGTGTCGGGGTCCGGATGATCCGGCGACCGTCCGGATGATCCGGCTTCGTCGAGCAGGTTCTGTTGTCTTCGGGCGCTTTAGCCGGATCGTCCGGGAGGTCGTCCGGATCATCCGGGCTCGGTCCGGATCGTCCGGCTGGGGGTCCGGATGATCCGGGCAACTCCAGTCCTGCTCCGTTCTTCTTCTTCCTTTCTTCCGTCTTCTCTTCCACGCTTCCCTCGCGGATGGTGTAGTCGTTCCTTGGCGCTTGCACTCCTCCTCGTCGTCCGTAAAGTTCCGACAATACCTATGCATGCACACAGGAGAAGTGTCAAGTAGTATGCCATCCTCGAAGGGGTCAAGTGAGCACGTGTAAAGGAGATGATTCACCTTAGTGTGTGTGAAGTAGATGTCGTACGTGTCACTTGCCAAATGGGCTCTTGACATGGTGATGTCCGTAGGATGCTCCGCATCATCCCCTCCCCCTTGGGAAAGATCCGACCTCGGATCGAAATCCAAATCAGCATGGAAAGAGATGATGTCGTCGTGTAGAAGTGGACGATCACCTAGCATTCGTCATCTTGTAGTTCCAAATGGGCACCCTCCAATGTCGCACCGTCTTGTAATTCCTTCAAAAGTAGCAAAGATAACAAGCACTTGGAAAAACAAATGTGGTTGTCGTAAGAGCAAAACCAAGCATTCAAGAGGTGATTCACCCAACAAGTGTTGTCATCAAGCATAGCATATGGTTTGACAAAGAAGTGTGGCATGGCATTTGAGCATATAAATTGAGCACAATCAAGTATATCATGGGAACAAGCATGCAAATGGGAGGTCAACATGCAAATATATGTGATAAGTGAACAAGCATCTACCTCAAGGTTATAGCAAGCATGCATAAAGAGCTCAATGAACGGTCTATGGTAGGCATAAGAGTCATTCACAACACCAAATATAGTGAAATGTCTAAACACATGGGGCAAGTGCAAGACAATTCAAGCATAACGTGCATAGGGTGTAGTGAAGATATCGTGGCACTCAACACAATGGAAAGCGCAATTGTTCATCATGTGTGAGGCAATCAAGTCAAGCATGTGATAAGCAAAGGGACATGGCATATGTGAAGAACTAGATGCAACACACAAGGCATTGATAGAGGCAAAGGTGTCCCGTCTTTCGATGAGATGGTGGATTTCGCTTTGGTGGAAGTCGACTTTGACGATCCGACTACGAGCGTGCGAGGACGTCGCGCCTTAGCAATCGCTAAACCAACTCCGAGAGGTTATTGACTACGCCGGAGCACGATCAACCTGACCACGAGGGTCTATTTCCTGCGAGCAAACGAAGAACAAGCAAGAAACTGAGATTGCAACTGGATATTGCGAATATAAGATGAAAGCTTTATTGATCAAGGTGGGGTTACGTGGACGCCTTTGTGCAGTCGTTGAACACAAACGGCACGCGAAGTTGCAGCTATGGCGAACTTTTGATCTAAACAAAACCCAAAGTCTAAACGGTGCCCTAAGGGCTGTATATATGGGGAAGAGGAGGAATTTCGTGGTCGTTGAGGGTGGGGTCCAAACCAACCCTATCTCTTGTTTCCCCACACATACGGACTCTAAAATAGCCTATACTTAAGTATTTCGAAATTACATGGGCCTGGCCCAATAATAAGGTGACGGCACAGAATTTTGTCTGGCTCAATAGGAACCTGTTGAGCTCGTCCATACTGATTCGGAAGGGCGTAGTTGTTGTCGTTCGAGAGGTGCGATAGGTGCAGCCGGCGGTGGTTGTGGAAAGCGGAGCAATTCATCAAACTTGCTATCAAGCTTTGTTTCAAATGTCTTCTCAATGCCATCTATCTTCTCCATGGCCTCGTCAAATCTGTTTAGCACATCACTGTCCTCATCATTTGCTGAAATTTATCATGTAGCATTTGTTAATGAGTTCTCCCAATCGTCTCATCGACATGATCCTACCATGGTTAGCGACAAATAGAAACACACAAGAATATGATCCTACTGAAGACTAAAAAGTTGGTGGTGTATCACAAACCCGTCAAGCAAATCTCAAATTCTTACAGTTCTTACCCAGCAGCGGTGATGATAGCAACCGTTGTAGTCAAAACTCTCAAAGCTTGGATAGAAGTTACGGGGAGAGTCAGCATACAGCGTAGATGTATGTGGAGCTGGGAGGCTTATAATATGGTAGCAAAAAGTGACAATAATCAATTGAGAGATGCAAAGTTGAATAAGCGCTCAGCAGCGGTCTGTGCTGGTCCTAGGCTGGACCGTGCTAGAGGCAGCGAGCCTAGAACACTAACAAAATCACGTATTTGCTGCGTAAACAAGGGAGAACACACTGAATTTTTCTCTTTTTCACTTTTTTGCACTTTTTTTCCTTTTTGCTCCTGACAAATTTTTTCGAAAAAGTCTACAAATGGTCTAAAAACGCCTAGCCGAATTTTCCAGACTTAGTTTTTTTGGCTGGAACTATTTTTCTTCTGGATGGCTAAAGTTGAGTCCTTCTCATCACGACTTCGGAGTATCGCGTGATCTGAAATCGAGAACAATGCAACAATTCTGGACTCGGACTAGGGTGGTGGCGGAGATGAACTGGTGGGGCAGCGGTTGGTGGCGGAGATGAATCTGGTGGACTCAGTTGGTGGAGATGAACACAGTGGAACTTCGGACCGGTGGGCGGATATATATTGCGGTGAACTCGGATTAGCGTGATGGCGGCGGATATGTGGTGGCGTATATGGATTGGTTAGGCGGTGATGATGCGGTGGTGATATATGGCGGCGTGACAGCACTGTAAACGGAACTTCGAAACTCTAAAGACTAGGCGCTAAGACCAGCAACGACACGGCGATGCAACCCATAAATTCAACAAAGCAAATCGAGAAAAGATTATGCAAAGGCTCGAGATTGGTTTGGATGGGATGAACTAACCCTAATTTTTTTGGCTTTTCGTGGACTATAGGTATGAAGAACGATTCGATCTAAACTCGAAAAATGTAAATCTCAGAGCGACACAAATCGATACCACTTTATAGGCGAGGTGTCCGTCTTCCGATGAGATGGTTTACGCTTTGGTGAAGTCGACTTTGTGATCCATTCTGACGTCTTGAGCGTCGAGTATATGTCGCTAAACCAACTGCGAGGTTATTGACCCAGCTGGAGCACGATCAACGACCACGAGGTCATTTCCTGCGAGCAAGCGAAGAACAAGCAAGAAACGAGATTGCAATCTGATATTGCAATTTAAGATGAAGCTTTATTGATCAAGGTGGGGTTATGGCGCTTTATGCAGTCGATTGAACACAAGCGAAATGCATGAGTTGCAGCTATGGCGAACTTTTAATCTAAACAAAACCCAAAGTCTAAGGGTTGCCCTAAGGGTTGTATATATGGAGAAGAGGGTGAATTTCGTGGCCCTTGGTGGAGGGTCAAAACTAACCCTATCTCTTGTTTCCCCACACAGGACTCAAAAAATAGCCTATACTTATGTATTTCGAAATTACATGGGCACTGCCCAATAATAAGGTGTGCCCTAGAATAGCCTAGACGAAATTTATGAAGTGGCATCTTGTATATTTCGTCCAGGCTTCATGCACTCATATGGTGGCTTCAAAGTCTGAAATCATCACTTGTAACTCCGTTCTTGTCCCCTTAGCGATGCGGAGCATCCTTCCATCATCCCCATGGACTCTACATCAACACCCACAACACCACAAGGACCGATGACTCGAGCACGCAAGAGCTCTGAAACCGAGGTGACATCAATCCTCTCACAACTCTCCTTCGATTCACATGAGACATGGTTACTACCTCAAACGGAAACTCTATGCATACTGTGCACCAAGGAGTCGACTCATGAAGAGGCTAGGAGGCCAGAGAATCGAAGCGAAGACATATGTGAAGACGAGAGGAGAAAGCAACAAGTACTGTGGAGGCCGGACGATCCGGACAGAGGTCTTGACGATCCGGACACAGCCGGATGATCCGGACTCCGGTCCGGACGAACCGCTAACTCCACCAAGGCAACAGAACCTCCACGCTGAAGCCGGATCATCCGACCCAGTTCGGATCATCCGGACTCGCCGGACGTCCGGACTTCAACCGACATCCGCCCCGCACCGTCACTCCAGAAAGCACTTGACCATCCGCCCCCACCCGGATCATCCGGACCGCCCGGATCATCCGGACTCCGCCTCGGATCGTCTCGGCCAACAACACAAGACGCTGTTGGGCTGAGCCCATGTACCCCTTCGCCTGCACTCTATATTTAGGACCCCTCTCTCACTTTGAGACTTAGCATTGATTAGCTCATATTGTGTGTGAGAGTCTTGCTCATCCACCGACATTTTCCACGGAGATCAGACCTCCGCTCAGGGAAGATCCATCGATTCAAGACCTCTAAGGGAAGATCCTCGTGGATTCAAGACTCCTCCGGAGAAGAACGCTACCTTTGTATCTTTCCTTTGTTGATTTTGGACCATGTATCACTCGTGCTTCATGATCTAGACCTTGTGTGATTGATCTCTTGTCGGCTGAGTGTCTCTCTTGTTCTTCCCTCGTGATTTCCTCTTGTTCTTCCGCAAGATTCTTCGTGGTTCCTCCGTGAGGATCCCTCCAAACGTGAAAGATCGATTTAATTAGGGTTCCACCCTACATCATATGGTATCATGAGCCACGCTGATCACGCTTTTGGAGCCCCTACTCGTGATTTCTAGCTTGATTTTGTTGTTTTCGCCCTAAAACCCTAAAATCCCCACAAAACCCCCCAAATTTTTTTGTGATTTGTTAGTTTTGATGATGTTTTGTTGTTTTTGATCCGTGGATTCAGGTGTAACTCGTGGATCTTGTGTTTCCCCACCTTCTCCCCTCGAATCCACCTAAGATCCCCAAATCGCCAAATTCCACCCCATTTCGTGTTCTTCCCGAGCCATTCCTGCAAGGTATCGACCCGCCTTGATCATCGGACCAAGTCCCGGATCATCCGGACTTTCCGGATCATCCGCCCTGGCCCGATCATCCGCTTCTCTCGCCAAAACCGCAGATTCTCGCAGCCCACATCCACCACCCCCACCATCCACACACATATACACCTTCCCCACCCTCTCCACCACCATTTCCACTTGCCAAACCACAAGACTCAACCTCCGTACTACCATTCGATTTTGAGTTCGACAATTTGAGTGAGATTTCGTGTCCTTTTGTGTTTCGCTATTTAGCGCGGTGTGACATCGACAACAACGCCACTTTGGTCGGCTACTCATCTTCGCTCACGGACGGTAACATCGACGACATCTTTGTCATACCTGCAATTGCATTGATAGCCATCATATACCATCTTTATGCTGCTTACCCACCGAGACTAGCCTTTGAGTATTGCCGGCAACGTGACTTGTGCACATTAGTTGCATACACCATAGCATACAAACAATCAAGGTGCATATCTCAAAATCAACTTGTGTGTCACAAAGTTGTCATCGTGATACACAATTGCTATCTTAGTTCGTCAAGTTTGTATAAGAAAAGAGCTCAAAAGACAAAGAGCCACTCAAGCTTTTAAGCAAAGAGGAAAGATAAGCAAAGAGCTTATAAGCAACAAGCATAGCATCATACAACATTAAGATTGTCATATAAGATCGTTTTGGATCATTGCATCGATACACCATACATATAGCATAATGGGATAGAGATCGCTGTATTTTTGCCTAGTAGGTTGTGCACAAGTCTGTGATCCGCTATTGTGCAATCGTATAGCGCCTCTAGTATTGTGCAACAAGAGCATTTTCGTGATTTCACATTTTGGCTCACTTTTGGTTTGCACAATCCCATTTATCTATTTATGTGTGTGTTTCCGTACCACTACTTGCTTGGTCTACTTGTTGCATATGCGAATTTGCTAATCTTCTTCAACATTTTTGAGTCAAGCTAACGATTGCAATCAATTTTGTGCCACCATCCTAACCAAGCTCCACCAAAGGCTTTTATTTGTGTAGGTGTGAGAATCGACAAGGATCGGTACCAATAGTGCTATTTCATTGTCCGTGATTTGAGTGAACTTGATTCATTTTCAACTTCGCTCAAAGGTACATTGGTATTAGTTCTTCTCCTTCTACCACTCACAATTTCGCTTGAAATGATGGATAGGCCAAGTTCTTCTACAAATCCACTCTTCATTGAGCAAGACGATTTACATGTCATCATACGTCACCAAGAGCCACCTCTTTACGCAAGAACGAGCTTCCATCAAGAGCAACAAGCAATGAGCTTAACGATCGACAACCTCTCCACCGACTTGCGACTTCGAGAAACGCATACGCCATTATTTCGACAACAAACTAGACGCCTAAGTGCCCGTGCAAGCTACATCAAGAAGATGCAAGAAGATACAAGAAACACCATCGAGCGCCAAGTACAACGACTAGCTACCAAGCTCAACATCAACAAGCAACCCATGATCTTCAACATAGGCGATCTCGTCGCTACACCTTCGCAAGGAACGCTTCCCCAACTAACGCAAGTCCAAACTTCTACCCGAGCCGATGGACCTTCAAGGTGTTAGCACGCCACAACAACAACGCCACAAGCTCGACCTACCAAGCGACAAGTACAACGTGAGCGACACCTTCAACGCCAAAGACCTTTCGCTTTCCATTGTGATGAAGATCTAGATCCGAGGTCGGATCCTTTCAAGGGAGGGATATGATGCGAGCATCCTTCCATCATCCCCATGGACTCTACATCAACACCTCCAACACCACAAGGACCGATGACTCGAGCACGCAAGAGCCCTTGAAACCGAGGTGACATCACCTCTCACAATTCTCCTTCGATTCACATGAGACATGGTTACTACCTCAAACGGAAACTCTATGCATACTCAGCACCAAGGAGTCGACTCATGAAGAGGCTAGGAAGCAAGGAGAATCGGAAGGAAGGCATACGTGAAGACGGAGAGGAGAAAGCAACAGTATCAGTGGAGGCCGGACGATCCGGACAGAGGTCCCGGACGATCCGGACAGAGTTCGGATGATCCGGACCCGTCCGGACGATCCGCTAACTCCACCAAGGCAATAGAACCTCCACGCTGAAGCCGGATCATCCGACCCAGTCCGGATCATCCGGATCCCGCCGGACGTCTGACCTCCACCGACATCCGCCCGTCGCCGCCACTCACCGACCTCCGCTCATCCCGACTCCACCCGGATTATCTGGACCGCCCGGATCATCCGGACCTCGTCCGATTCATCCGGCCACGCCATACAGGTTGGGCTGAGCCCATGTACCCTTCGCCCTGCACTCTATTTATAGGACCCTCTCCTCACTTTGAGACTTAGCATTGATTAGCTCATATTTGTGTGTGAGAGCCTTTGCTCATCCACCTGCATTTCTCCACGGAGATCGACCTCCGCCTAGGAGAAGATCCATCAATTCAAGACCCTCTAAGGGAAGATCCTCGTGGATTCAAGACCTCCTCCGGAGAAGAACGCTACCTTTGTATCTTTCCTTTGTTGATTTTGGACCATGTATCACTGTGCTTCAATGTCTAGACCTTGTGTGATTGATCTCTTGTCTGCTGAGTGTCTCTTGTTCTTCCCTCGTGATTTCCTCTCGTTTCTTCCGCTGCTCTTCGTGTTCCTCCGTGAGGATCCCTCCAAACGTGAAAGATCGATTTAATTAGGGTTCCACCTACATCACTCCGCCTATCATGCTCCATTCTTGCTTTGCCCAATTTTGACAAAACTTTTGAGGTTCATTGTGATGCAAGTGGTACCGAATTGGCGGAGTTTTAATGCAAGAAAAACGAGTCATTGCTTATTTTAGCTTAAAAACTCTCCGTGCTCAACTTAACTATCCCGTGATATGACAAAGAATTATATGCTTTAGTGCGTGCTATATGTTTGGGAACATTATCTTAGACCTCATGAGTTTGTCATCCATACCGATCATGAAACGCTTAAGTACTTAAAAGGTCAAACTAAATTGAACAAGGCCATGCCAAATGGAGTGAATTTATAGAATCTTTCCATATGTGATCAAGTACATTAAGGGCAAGGAAAATGTAGTTGCCGATGCACTTTCACGATATGCACGCTTGTCACCCAACTTGAGTTGAATGTTATTGGCTTTGAGCACATCAATGATTTGTATGCTAGTGATCCATCTTTTGCACATCATTATGTTAAATGTTTGACGATACATCTTGAGAACAATATTACCTCAAGGATGGTTATCTTATGAGAGCTAACAAGCTATGCATACCCGAAGTCTTTCTTCGCTTGCTCCTTTTGCAAGAGGCTCATGGCGGTGGACTCATGGGACACTTTGGACGCGAGAAGACATTCGCCACGCCTCCAAGAACTACTTTGGCCAAAGATGTTTCAAAACGCCTCACGCTTCACCACAAGATGCTCAACATGCCGCAGAGCTAAGTCAAAAGCTCAATCTCATGGTCTTTACATGCCTCTTCTTATTCCTTATCAACCTTGGGAAGACATTAGCATGGACTTTGTAAGTTTGCCTAAAACTCAAAATGGAAAGGACTCAGATTTGTTGTAGGACCGATTTTCTAAAATGGCACATTTCATCCCTTGCAACAAGGTAGACGATGCTTCACATATTGCAAATCTCATTTGTAGGAAATCATGCCCATGGAGTACCAAAGTCAATCGCTCCCGATCGCGACGCCAAGTTCTTGAGTTACTTTTGAAAACTTTGCGCCAAGCTCGAATCAAGCTCTTGTACTCCTCCGTGATACCACCTCAAACCGACGGCCAAACGGAGGTGATTTAACCGGACGCTTCCACTCTACTTCTGCGGTTGATCAAGAAGAACATCAAGGAGTGGGAGACGGTTCACCCATCGCCGAGTACGCCTACAACCGCCAAGAAGACATTCGACGACCGCAAGTCCCCTTCGAGGTCGCTTCACGGCTTCAACCCATTGTCCCCATTGGACATTCTACCTCTACCTCTACAAGAGAGCACCAACCTCGACGCAAGTGCCCGTGCAAGCTACATCAAGAAGATGCATGAAGATACAAGAAACACCATCGAGCGCAAGTACAACGACTAGCTTACAAAGATCAACATCAACAAGCAACCCATGATCTTCAACATAGGCGATCTCGCAGTGCTTCACACCTTCGCAAGGAATGCTTCCCCAACGAACGCAAGTCCAAACTACTACCCCGAGCCGGTGGACCTTCAAGGTGTTAGCCGCTACAACAACAACGCCTACAAGCTCGACCTACCAAGTTTACAAGTACAACATGAGCGACACCTTCAACGCCAAAGACCTCTCGCCTTTCCATGGTGATGAAGATCTAGATCCGAGGTCGGATCCTTTCAAGGGAGGGGATATGATGCGAGCATCCTTCCATCATCCCCATGGACTCTACATCAACACCTACAACACCACAAGGACCGATGACTCGAGCACGCAAGAGCTCCTCAAACCGAGGTGACATCACTCCTCTCACAACTCTCCTTCGATTCACATGAGACATGGTTAGTATTTCAAACGAAACTCTATGCATACTCAGCACCAAGGAGTCGACCATGAAGAGGCTAGGAAGCAAGGAGAATCGAAGCGGAAGACATACGTGAAGACGGAGAGGAGAAAGCAACAAGGATCAGAGAGGCCGGACGATCCGGACAGAGTCTCGGACGATCCGGACAGAGTCTCGATGATCCGACCCCATCCCGGACGATCCGCTAACTCCACAGAAGGCAACAAACCTCCACGCTGAAGCCGGATCATCCGGACTCAGTGCCCGGATCATCCGGACCCCGCCGGACGTTTGGTCCTCCAAATGACATCCGCCCGTCAGCCGCTATCAGCCGACCTCCGGCTCATCCGGACTCCACCGGATCATCCGACCAGCCCGGATCATCTGCACTCGTCCGGATCATCCGCCAGGCACATACAGGTTGGGCTGAGCCCATGTACCCCTTCGCCCAAACTCTATATATAGGACCCCATCTCCTCACTTTGAGACTTAGCATTGATTAGCTCATATTTGTGTGAGAGTTTTGCTCATCCACTGAGTTACTTCTCCTCGAGATCAGGACCTCCTCGGAGAAGATCACCATGGATTCAAGACCCTACCTAGGGAAGAACATCAAGGCCTCCTCTTGGAGATGAACGGCCTTTGTATCCTTACCCTAGTTGACTATGTATCTTGTGGATCTCATGTGTATGTTGATCTAGCACTTGTGTGATCGATTCCTTGTTGGTTGAGTGATTTCCTCTGCTTTTCCCTGTTTCCTCGCTTCCGCTGTTCTTCGTGGTTTCCGAGGATCCCTCCAAACGTGAAAGATCGATTTAATTAGGGTTCCACCTCACATCAAAATCCCGAGCGGATTGACGGTGTCGGATCATCCGGACCTTCTCCTCGATCACCGGACGCCCCGGACGCCCGTGATACACCACGCACCCGTAAAAATGTAATCGGCTGATGAACCCGGATCATCCGCCATACGCCCGGATCATCCGGATCTAGCTCGATCATCCGGACCTCCTCCCGGATGTCCGTTAACCCTGAAACCGATAATCGACAGATTTTTGTTTTGGCCATAACTAATTCATCCCGAGTCCGATTTTGACGTTCTTAGCTCGCTTTGAAGCTCTTGACATCCCCATCCCACAAAAATACCACCAACATCATTTGACTCCATCATATTTTCTGAAATTTGGCAAGTTTGCTCAGGCCTTCCACCATATCATCCGCATAGCCACCACCGACTTCCACAACCTAACCCATTTTGTTCCCCATAGCATTTGAGGTTCTTTGAGTAGTGACTTGAGTCTCCTAAGGTGTTTCTGCCATTTAGGGACTGGGTTGTTTCTTCATCAACCACCACCAGCACCACTTCCACATAACCTTCCCACCATCCACTTCCGACAACCCAACTTAACCCAATTGTTGTTTGAGCTTGTTCGAGTTGTGGCTTGTGTCTCCTAAGGTGTTTTGCCACTTAGGGACGGCAACTTCAACTCCGACTGTATAGCCCATCATTCCGTCTGCATTGCCTAGTGCAACACCACCACCGCTCCGCTACCACCATTTTGACATTTATCATTTGAGATTTTGATTTTATGTTTTCCTGCTTCCTAAGGTGTTTTGGCTACTTAGGACTAGTCTCCATCATCTTGGTATCTACACCAAGAACACCGCCACTCATCATCGTAGCGACGGTAACCTCGACGCACACCTTTGTATATATCCTTGCAATTGCATTGTTAACCCCTAGCCCATTTTATGCCACTTACCTATCGAGACTAGCTATTTGAGTATTGCCGCAACGTTATTTGTGCACATTAGTGATCCACCATTCCATTGCATACATACCATATCATATTGGTATCAAATCATACATTGTGTCACAATATCGTTCTGACATACACAATAGCTATCTTGGTTTGCATTGTGCATAAGTGGCCATTGAAAAAAACTTTTAAGCAAAAAGAGAGCAAAGAGCTCGTGAGCAAGTGCCATAGCATCATACCCATTGCACATAAGATTGTCAAATCTACATCATATGATATCATGCTTGAGAGAAACACCGAACCATACATACATAGCATACTTGGGATAAAAAGAATATCCATTTTGCATCTTATAGGTTGTGCACAAGTATCAGATCCGCTTATTGAGCAATCGTATTAGGCCTCTCTTGAGTTGTGCAACACGAGCGCTTTTGGTGGATTCCACATTTTGAGCTCATTCCTTGGTCAGCACGAACCCCATTTATATATCCGTGTGTGTGTTTCCGCAGCCATTCTTTGCTATTGGTCCATTTGTTTCACTTATGAATTTGTGAATCTTTTTCAACATTATTGACTCTTGCTAACATTTTGCATTAAATTTTTGTGCCACTATCCTCACCGAGCTCCACTATAAGCTTTACTTGTGTAGGTGTGAGAACCGACAAGGATTGGTACCAATAGTGCTATTTCATTGTCCACATTTGAGTGAACTTGATTCATCTTCAACTTTGGTCAAAGGTACATTGGTATATGCTCTTCTCTTTCTCCCACTCATATTTGCTCGAGTCTTGTGATGGATAGGCAAGGCATTCTCTCCGGCTCACGCACAACAACAACGGCGTGAACAACTACATCTCCAAAGCGCCTATCTTCGATCTACAACGACAAATGCAAAGCGACAATCAAGATTGCGAGCAAGATCGAGAACATCTCCATCGACATTCGCCATTCAAGCAAGGAAAAGGGACTACATCGACAAGAAGCTTGCCGACATAAAGAGGAGCAAGATGCAAGGATGGAGGAGATTAGAGCCTTGATCAAGTCTTCTTCCCTTCATCATCCTCAAGACGACGATGGTCAAGCTCACAAGTCTTCGAGCCAAAAAGTGCAAATCGCCCTCGCCCACATCTACATGGCGATCATCATCACGCTCACGATCCACATCGCCATGAAGGCCAAGTCACCTCCAAGCAACATGTGCACGACGACAACGAACGACATCTACTACGAGCTCAAGCATGACAACGACATCATCATCATGAAGATGCTCCACAAGCTAAATGCACAAGTCCCAACAAGACCTACTTCACGCCAAGTCCAAGCTTCAAGAGCACAAAATAAGACCATGAGATCTACCACCGCCAAGATGGCGGCATACGCACATCAACCACTTCGCATCTTCGCCAAGTGTTCTCAAGGCATCTTTTGCCTTTGGACGACGCAGATCTTCGCCTACTTCCCACTTAGTACACCTACATCGACTTCATCAAGTCCAAGGCGACTACCACTTAGAGAGGGTGACACTTCCATCTTCGAAGCCCCCAAGGAAGATGGTCGAGCATGGGAAACTCCTTCGTCATGGAGACGAGCTATGAGGTGCCACATCATATGGACCTCCAACACCAAGACGGCACACAAGAAGGTCGAGCAAGGGCCATCCCTTCACCACGGCGAGAGCATGGAGACATTTGCACCAACATCTCTCCGACACCCACATATGTCGAGATGCCCCAAGTGCCATGTGAGGAGAGCCACCACCGCATGAGTGACATCATGACTCCACCATACGTGACATTAAGAGCATTTCCTATGAGAGGATGAGTGGACCACCACTAGCCCCACACATGAGAGCATGCCACACATCCTAGGTGAGGGTGAGCGCCATTTGAGTGACTCCACCAACCATAAGAGTGAGAGCACCTTGAGGGAGTGAGTGAGCCACAACACTTAGAGAGTGAGGTAGTTGACACGGCATGTGAGGCCACTATGATTTCTAATGACTTACCCTCTACTCCTTGTGTGTTTTCTCCTTGGTGCTAGGTCTCCACATGACACACGCCTACCATTGATGAGTCCATACGCCCTATGGAGACGACGATGGCCATGATGGACGCATGATGCACCCCACATGGTTCCATCAAGATGAAGATGACAACGAGACGATCTTCAACACCTCACCTACAACACATGAGCGACGCCCAAAGGTAACATAGGTGATGGTGCTTCTTGTCCCACTAGCGACGCCTTGACAATGATTGCTCCCGTGATGTCAACCCACCTATTACCATGCTTCATGCTAGTGAAACCCTTCATGCCTTGACTTACCTATTAATGATGAATATGATGATGAGCATGTTGAGTCGATCCGGTTGTGATGCTATGCTTCATAGGATATCATGTGAAAATTCTATTGGTCACTTCATGTTTGACAATCCATTGAACTTGTCATATGCTATGAGTGAGATCTCCCATATTGCATCCCTACAATCTCAACATAGTAACTATGCATGCCCCATTAAAATCAATCCCATTTGCACTTTTCGTGATAGATGACGAGATGATGGTCATTGGCTTTGTGTTTTCATGTGATGATATTGCCATGCTTCCTTACATGATTTGGCGCATTCATTTAGTATGTCATGCCATGATCACATTGTTCCAAATATGCATTGTTTTGGATGTTGTCAATACTTCCACGTGATGTTACTACTCTTGCTCATGAGGAGACCCCCATAGTTTCTCATACATATTAGGAGATCTTGATACATTCCATATTTTGCATGATTCCCATGATAGTGTACAACCATATGCACCCCATGAATAACAATGCTCTAGAAATACCTCATGATGCATTACATCCTATGAGTCTCCATTATGACACACATCATAACAAACCTCTCATGATGGATGACATGTTTCTATATCATGATCTCATTTATTTGAGCATTGGCTATTTTATGCTTAACAAACACATGCATAAAGATCATGATGGATGACGTACATATACCACGCACACACAATTTTCCCTTTGTCTTTGTTTTGTGTAGGTACCTATGTATACTCGCCAACCTCTCAATCCCAAGAGTTGACAAACGAGCTCTTCGTGAGCAACGATGCTTTGGGATCCCGTGGACTATGCTTACCACCATTCTCTTCACAAGACCAATACGCCAAGATCTCTTTTACTTGGTTCTCATAATGCTATGGGCTATTTACCACTGTCACCTTATGCCCATACTATCGTGTTCACTTTGCATGTTATGCTTGCTTCTATGCCTTTGCCATGCAATTGTGACCCTTGCTTGCATCTACCCATGATTCACCATTATCCTACTTCTATGTATATTTGCATGCTTGGTGGAGATCCTTGTTGCTTTTCCCATGTTTATCATGTGCCCCATGCTATTGATGCTTGTTGTGTCGAGAGTCATGATGCCCCATTACTATTTACATATGGTCTCTCGCCAATACATTGATGACATTTTACTCATACCTTGCTTTCATGCTTGTGCTATGACATGTGAATTATTCATGCCCACTATTTGCACACATGACATGCTTGCCATGATTCCTCCTAGTATGTTGCATCTTCGCACTACTAGCTTGCTTAACTTGAGTGCTATGATTGCTTGCTATGTTGCATCACCCATGTTCCACTATTACTTGCTTTCTTGGGTTGATGACATAGATGTTGATGCCTCTCACTTGATTTATCATGATCATTGCCTCTTGTCTCCATTAGTTGCATCTCTCATATCACCTGTATTGAGTGCCAACTTGCTATGCTTATCGATCTTGGAGACTTGGACACTTTACTTGTGATGCATGTTTGTTTGATTGAGCAAATTGCATATGATGTAGGGTGGAACCCTATAGCGTCGATCTTTCACGTTTGGAGCGGGATCCCTTGAAGAACACGATGAACACGAGGAAGAACGGGGAGAAATCACAAGGGGAAACACTCAAGAACAAGTCCAAATCACACATCCACTAGACAATCAAACACACAAGATCCACAAGGTACATGAACAACAAAGAGAAAGATACAAGGTAAGGTTCATCTCCAAGAGGAGGTCTTGATGATATCCTAGATGGATCTTCCCACAAGGGGGGTCTTGATGATATCCCGCGGGATCTTCTCCTAGATGGAGGTCTTGGCCTCCAATGGAGTATTGGTCTCTCTCTCAAGAGTCTTGTGTCTCCTAAGGTGTTTCGGCTACTTAGGGACGGCAAATTGAACTCCGACTCGTGTATAGCCCATCATTCCACTTCCGCATTGCCGAGTGCAAACCACCACCGCTTTTCCGCTACCACCATTTGACATTTGCCTTGGGATTTTGAGTTTGCGGTTTTTCCGTTTCCTAGGGTGTTTCGGCTAACTAGGAACGGGTCGACATCGGCAACACCGCCTCTCATCATTGCCAAGGATGGTAACCTCGACGACACCTTTGTATATT
This sequence comes from Aegilops speltoides, assembly GCA_021437245.1. Classification (NCBI taxonomy): domain Eukaryota; kingdom Viridiplantae; phylum Streptophyta; class Magnoliopsida; order Poales; family Poaceae; genus Aegilops; species Aegilops speltoides. The sequence goes on from CM038147.1 coordinate 297,501,053, forward strand.
CCCTTGCAATTGCATTGTTAACCCCTAGCCCATTTTGCGTTACTTGCCTATCGAGACTAGCCATTTGAGTATTGCCGGCAACGTGACTTGTGCACATTAGTGGTCTACACCATCCATTGCATACATACCATATCATCTCGGTATCATATCATCCATTGTGCCTCAAGTTAGTTCCCGCATATACACAATTGCTATCTTGGTTTGTGCATTGTGCAAAAGTGGCCATAAAAAAAGAGAAAAAGCTTTTAAGCAAAAAGAGAGCAAAGAGCTCGTGAGCAAGTGCCATAGCATCATACCCCATTGCACATAAGAGCCATACCAAAATCTACATCATATGATATCATGCTTGAGAGAAACACCGGGAACCATACATACATAGCATACTTGGGATAGAAAGTTTGCCCATCTTGCATCTATAGGTTGTGCACAAGTGTCGTATCCGCCTATTGAGCAATCGTGCTAGCGTCTCTCTTGAGTTGTGCAACACGAGCGTTTTCCGTGGATTCCACATTTTGTGCTCATTCCTTGGTTGCACGACCCCATTTATCTATCCGTGTGTGTGTTTCCGTGTACCTTTCAATGCTATTGGTCCATTTGTTTCACTTGCGAATTTGTGAATCTTTTTCAACATTATTGACTCTTGCTAACATTTTGCATTTGTGCCACTATCCTCACCGAGATCCAATATAAGCTTTACTTGTGTATGTGTGAGAACCGACAAGGATTGGTACCAATAGTGCTATTTCATTGTCCACATTTGAGTGAACTTGATTCATCTTCAACTTTGGTCAAAGGTACATTGGAATACGTTCTTCTCTTTCTCCCACTCATATTTGCTTGAGTCTTTGATGAGGACATCAATACCATTGTTACACCCACAGCCCCTGCTGCTATACATACTGGACCAATTACTAGAGCTCGCGCATGCCAACTAAATTACCAGGTACTTTCGTTTCTTGGTAATGATTCTAATGTTCATGAGAATATGATGCTGCCTAAATTGGATACATTTGTTTTGCTTACAAATGAAGGACCTAGCTTGGAGAAGGATGAACATTGGAGCAAGAACACACATGGAGTTGATGGCATGCGCAAGGAGATCAAGAACGGAGTTACAAGTGATGATTTCAGGACTTTGAAGCCACCATAAGGAGTGCATGAAGCCTTGGACGAAATATACAAGATGCCACTTCATAATATTCGTCCATAGGCTATTCTAGGTGCTGCATCACCTTATTATTGGACTAGGCCCATGTAATTTCGAAATACATTAGTATAGGCTATTTTTAGAGTCCGTATGTGTGGGGAAACAAGAGATAGGGTTAGTTTGGACCCTCCACCAAGGGCCACGAAATTCACCCCTCTTCCTCCATATATACAGCCCTTAGGGCACCGTTTAGACTTGGGTTTTGTTTAGATCAAAAGTTCGCCATAGCTGCAACTTTATGCATTTCGTTTGTGTTCAACGACTGCATAAAGCGCCACAGTAACCCCACCTTGATCAATAAAGCTTTCATCTTAAATTCGCAATATCCAGATTGCAATCTCAGTTTCTTGCTTGTTCTTCGTTTGCTCGCAGGAAATAGACCCTCGTGGTCGTTGATCGTGCTCGCGTGGTCAATAACCTCTCGGAGTTGGTTTAGCGATTGCTAAGCGCGACGTCCTCGCGACGTCAGAGTCGGATCGTCAAGTCGACTTCCACCAAAGCGAAATCCACCATCTCATCGAAAGACGGGACACCTTTGCCTCTATCAAGTGGTATCAGATTTCCGTGTTGCTCGGTGAGATTTTACAGTTTTTCGTAGTTTAGATCGAGTCTGTCTTCATACCTATAGTCCACGAAAAAGCCAAAAAAAATTAGGGTTAGTTCATCCTATCCGAACCAGTCCGAGCCTTTGCATAATCTTTTTCAGATTTGCATTGTTGAATTTGCGGTTGCATCGTCGTGTCTAGTTGCTGGTCTTAGAGTCTAGTCTTTTAGAGTTTCGAGTTCTGGTCATAAGTTGTCACGCCGACGCCGCACCATTATCATCGCCCTACCATCTACCACCACCGCTTATCCGCCACCGCTTCGAATCCGTATCCATATACCACCACCGCTGCCATATATCACCACCGCTGCCATCGACCACCATATATCCACCACCAATCCGAGTCCCTTGCATATTAGGTTTGTTTTCGGGATCCATCTAGTTTTCCGATTCGTGTTTCCTTGTCTGAGTAGGTTTCGGATTCCAGCAATCTTTTGCCGTCCGTAGAAGAGGTTGGTTTCCAAAAAAAAAAGATTGGTTATCCTATTTTTGTAGTCCGGAAACCACCCTCCGTTTAGGCCCAAAATTTTCCAAAAACGCACGGGATAAAATTTTTCTGGTTATCCTATTTTTAGGTGTTTCTAAGCGTATTGAGCCAGTCGCCGTTATAGAAAGTTTTTTTTGACCCGTTTCCAGTTTTTGGGTCCGGGCAGTCGAAAAAAAAAATTTTGTCGAAAAATTTCGTGACCATCCTGTCAGTTTGACCTGGGAAGAGTTTTGAGACACTCGCCATTATAGTGATTTTTCGCAAAAAAAAAAAGAGCAGCGGAAAAAAAAAATCTGCGCAAAAAAAAAGAGTGAAAAAAAAAATTCAGAGTGTGCTCCTCCCTTGTTTACGTGCAGCGCCGTGATTTTGTTAGTGTTCTAGGGTCGCGTCTCTAGCACGGTCTAGCCTAGGACCAGCACAGTACCGTCGTTGAGCATTTATTCAACTTTGCATCTCTGAATTGATTATTGCTGACCTTTTTTTTTGCTACCATATTATAAGCCTTCCCAACTCCACATACATCTGCGTCGTGCGTTGGACTCTCCCTGGTAATCGCTATATCCAAGCTTTGAGAGTTTTGACTACAACGGTTGCCGATCACCACCTGCTGCTGGGTAAGAACTGGTAAGAATTTGAGATTTGCTTGACGGGTTTGTGATACACCACCACCACTTCTTAGTAGCTCTGAGGATCATATTCTTGTGTGTTTCTATTTGCTGCTAACCATGGCAGGATCACAAGCCGATGAGACTGATTGGGAGAACCTGACGAACAAACAGCTACATGATAAGTTTCAGCAAATGATGATTGGACAGGTGCAAGATGTGCTAAACAGATTTGACGAGGCCATGGAGAAGATAGATGGCATTGAGAAGACGTTTGAAACAAAGCTTGATAGCAAGTTTGATGAATTGCTCGCGCGTTTTCCACAACCACCGCCGGCTGCACCTATCGCACCTCTGCAACGACAACAACTACGCCCCCTTCCGAATCAAGTATGGACGAGCTCAAGATGTTCCTATTGAGCCAGGACAAAATTCTGGTGCCGGCTGCATCATTGCTGTTGGTGCTTCTTTGGCTCCTCGCCATCGCTGCTGCTGGTACCGACGAGGATGATTATGTGGGATATTACGAGGAGGAGGTTGATCAACATCGAACTACGTGCAACCACCAGCACCACAACCACCGGTCGCCCACATGCAAATAATGGCAATGTTAGGGCTCCCCCTCAGTGCGAGATCATGACCATCTCCCTAAACTGAAATTGAATATTCCACCATTTGAGGGTAGATATGTTCCGATATATATCTTACTTGGGAGTTAGAAACTGAACAACGATTTACATGTTTACAATATCCCGAGGAGAGACGTGTTCCTGCTGCTGTTTGTGCTTTCACTAGCTTTGCATGTGTTTGGTGGTCGAACATTGTAGATTATATCCTGTTCCAGCTACTTGGGCTGCTTTGAAAACTGCTATGCGTACTCGTTGGGTTCCACCATATTATCAACGTGAATTACTTCAAAAATTGCAGCGCTTAAGACAAGGAAAAATTCTGTAGAAGAATATTATCGGAATTACAAACCGGCTTGATTCGATGTGGTATTGTTGAGGAGAATGAAGCTATGCTTGCATGTTTTCCGGGTGGATTAAATAGAGAGATTCGAGACCATTCTAGACTATAAGGATTATAATAATATCACTCGCTTATTCCATCTTGCTTGTAAAGCTGAACGTGAAGTGCAGGATCGGCGTGCATTGGCGCGGACTAACTTTTTCGCAGGTCGACCTTCATCATGGACACCACGTGCATCATCTACTTCCACACGTTCGCCACACGGCTCCTCTCGTCGGTGCCACCTCCAACCGTGATACACGAAAACAGGCACAACCACCACTATCGCCAAGAGCACACTGCCGGACCTGCACAGAGCTCTTCTTCTTCCATGGCGTCAACAGGCACACAAGTGATATTATTTGTCGTCGTTGTAAGGGAAGAGGACATTTTGGGAGAGAATGCAAATCTCAGCGTGTGATGATTCCTACCGAGGATGGTGGGTATGAGTCCGCTAGTGACTATGATGAGGAGACTTTGGCTCTTATTACACATGAGGAACACGGTGGAGATGATTCTCGATCATGAGACACAATACATGGCTTTCAAGATGCTTGTGGTATGAATGTTTAGTTGCTCAACGTGTTTTGAGTGTGCAGGTTACACAAGTGAGCAAAATCAGAGGCATAATTTGTTCCATACAAAGGGTGTTGTGAAGGAACGTTCTATTCAGCGCCATCATAGATGGAGGGAGCTGCAACAACTTGGCTAGCATGGAGATGGTGGAGAAGCTATCTCTCACCACAAGACCACATCCACATCCTTACTACATCCAATGGTTCAACAACAGCGGCAAGGTTAAGATAACACGTCATTGTTCGTGTGCATTTTAGTATCTCTACATATGCTGATTATGTTGATTGTGATGTGGTACCTATGCAAGCATGTTCCTTGTTACTTGGTAGACCATGGCAATTTGATAAAAATTCTGTACACCATGGTAGAAACAATCAAGATACTCTTGTTCATAAGGATAAAAATATTACTTTGCTTCCTATGACTCCTGAGTCCATTTTGAAAGATGATATTAATAGAGCTAATAAAGCAAAACAGAGAAAATAAGAGTGAAAATCAGATTGTGGCAAAAGAATTTGAGCAACACATGAAGCCTAATAATAAACCATCTCTGTTGCTACGAAATTAAATTGAAAAGTGCATGTTTACTTGCCACCAAATCTGATATTTATGAGCTAGATTTTAGCAAATCTATTTGCTATGCTTTTGTGTGCAAAGAGGCATTATTTTCATTCGAGGACGTGCCTTTCTCTTTGCCCCCGCTGTCACTAACATTTTGCAGAGTTCGCCGACGTCTTTCCACAAGACGTGCCACCGGATTACCACCTATTCGAGGGATTGAGCATCAAATTGACTTAATTCCGGTGCATCATTACCCAACCGTGCACCATACCGCACCAATCCGGAGGAGACGAAGGAGATTATCGTCAAGTACAGGAGCTGCTCGACAAAGGTTATATCGCGAATCCCTTAGTCCTTGTGCTGTTCCTATTATTCTAGTGCCGAAAAAGGATGGTACGTCACGTATGTGTGTTGATTGTAGAGGCATCAATAATATTACTATTCGTTATCGCCACCCTATTCCTAGGCTAGATGATATGCTTGATGAATTGAGTGGCTCTACAATATTCTCCAAAGTTGATTTATGAGTGGATACCATCAAATTCGTATGAAATTGGGAGATGAATGGAAAACAGCATTTAAAACTAAGTTTGGATTATATGAGTGGTTAGTCATGCCTTTTGGGTTAACTAATGCACCTAGTACTTTCATGAGATTAATGAACGAAGTTTTACGTGCTTTCATTGGACGATTTGTGGTAGTCTATTTTGATGATATACTGATTTATAGCAAATCCTTGGAAGAACATTTGGAACATTTACGTGTTGTTTTTAATGCTCTACGTGATGCACGTTTGTTTGGTAACCTTGGGAAGTGCACCTTTTGCACCGACCGAGTATCTTTTCTTGGCTATGTTGTTACTCCACAGGAATTGAAGTTGATAAAGCCAAGATTGAAGCTATTGAGAGTTGGCCGCAGCCCAAAACGGTCACACAAGTGAGGAGTTTCCTTGGCCTCGCTGGTTTCTATAGGCGTTTTGTGAGAGATTTCAGCACCATTGCTGCACCTCTCAACGAGCTTACAAAGAAGGATGTGCCTTTTGTTTGGGGTACCGCATGGGAAGAGGCCTTCACGGTATTGAAAGCTAAGTTGACACATGCTCCTTTACTCCAACTTCCTGATTTTAATAAGACTTTTGAGCTTGAATGTGATGCTAGTGGAATTGGATTAGAGGTGTGTTATTACAAGATGGCAAACCTGTTGCATACTTTTCGAAAAATTGAGTGGGCCTAGTCTGAATTACTCTACTTATGATAAAGAATTATATGCTCTTGTTAGGACTTTAGAAACATGGCAACATTATTTATGGCCCAAAGAATTTGTTATACATTCGATCATGAATCTTTGAAACATATTATAAGTCAAGCTAAACTGAATCGTAGACATGCTAAATGGGTTGAATTCATTGAGACTTTCCTTATGTCATTAAACACAAGAAGGGTAAAGAAAATGTTATTGCTGATGCATTGTCTCGTCGCTATACTATGCTTTCACAACTTGACTTCAAAATATTTGGTTTGGAGACCATCAAAGATCAATATGTGCATGATGTTGATTTTAAAGATGTATTGCAGAATTGTAAAGAAGGAAGAACATGGAACAAGTTTGTCGTTAATGATGGATTTGTGTTCCGTGCTAGCAAGCTATGCATTCCAGCTAGCTCCGTTCGTCTTTTATTGTTGCAGGACGCGCATGGAGGAGGACTAATGGGACACTTTGGCGTGAAGAAGACGGAGGACGTACTTGCTACACATTTCTTTTGGCCAAAGATGAGACGGGATGTTGAGCGTTTTATTGCTCGCTGCACTACATGTCAAAAAGCTAAGTCACGACTCAATCCTCATGGTTTATATATGCCTTTGCCTGTACCTAGTGTTCCTTGGGAGGATATATCTATGGACTTTGTTTTAGGTTTACCTCGAACAAAGAAGGGAGGATAGCATATTTGTTGTCGTGGATAGATTCTCGAAAATGGCACACTTTATACCATGTCATAAAAGCGATGATCTTTGTCAATGTTGCTGATTTGTTCTTTCGTGAAATTATTCGCTTGCATGGTGTGCCAAATACTATTGTTTCAGATCGTGATACTAAATTTCTTAGCCACTTTTGGAGATGTTTATGGGCTAAGTTGGGGACTAAACTGCTTTTTAGTACTACTTGTCACCCCCAAACCGATGGACAAACTGAAGTAGTCAATAGAACATTGTCTACTATGCTTAGGGCTGTTCTAAAGAAAAATAAGAAAATGTGGGAGGAATGCTTGCCTCATATTGAATTTGCTTATAATCGCTCATTGCATTCTACTACTAAGATGTGCCCTTTTGAAGTTGTGTATGGTTTCCTACCTCGTGCACCTATTGATTTGTTGCCTCTTCCATCTTGAGAAGGTTAATTTTGATGCTAAAGAACGTGCTGAGTTGATTTTAAAATGCATGAGTTAACTAAGGAAAACATTGAGCGTATGAATGCTAAATATAAACTTGCTGGAGATAAGGGTAGAAAACATGTTGTGTTTGCACTGGAGATCTTGTTTGGTTACATTTGCGTAAGGATAGATTTCTGATTTGCGCAAATCAAAGCTAATGCCACGTCTGCTGGTCCCTTTAAGGTGTTGGAGAAAGTAAATGATAATGCATATAAACTTGAGCTGCCTGCAGATTTTGGGGTTAGTCCCACTTTTAACATTGCAGATTTGAAGCCATATTTGGGTGAGGAAGATGAACTTCCGTCGAGGACGACTTCATTTCAAGAAGGGAGGATGATGAGGACATCAATACCATTGTTACACCCACAGCCCCTGCTGCTATACATCTTGGACCAATTACTAGAGCTCACAAGACGCCAACTAAATTACCGTGTACTTTCGTTTCTTGGTAATGATTCTAATGTTCATGAGAATATGATCTTGCTTAAATTGGATACATTTGTTTTGCTTACAAATGAAGGACCTAGCTTGGAGAAGGATGAACATTGGAGCAAGAACACACATGGAGTTGATGGCATGCGCAAGGAGATCAAGAACGGAGTTACAAGTGATGATTTCAGGACTTTGAAGCCACCATAAGGAGTGCATGAAGCCTTGGACGAAATATACAAGATGCCACTTCATAATATTCGTCCATAGGCTATTCTAGGTGCTCGTCACCTTATTATTGGGCCAGGCCCATGTAATTTCGAAATACATTAGTATAGGCTATTTTAGAGTCCGTATGTGTGGGAAACAAGAGATAGGGTTAGTTTGGACCCTCCACCAAGGGCCACGAAATTCACCCCTCTTCCTCCATATATACAGCCCTTAGGGCACCGTTTAGACTTGGGTTTTGTTTAGATCAAAAGTTCGCCATAGCTGCAACTTCGCTGCATTTCGTTTGTGTTCAACGACTGGACAAAGGCGCCACGAACCCCACCTTGATCAATAAAGCTTTCATCTTAAATTCGCAATATCCAGATTGCAATCTCAGTTTCTTGCTTGTTCTTCGTTTGCTCGCAGGAAATAGACCCTCGTGGTCGTTGATCGTGCTCGGCGTGGTCAATAACCTCTCGGAGTTGGTTTAGCGATTGCTAAGGCGCGACGTCCTCGCACGCTCGTAGTCGGATCGTCAAAGTCGACTTCCACCAAAGCGAAATCCACCATCTCATCGAAAGACGGGACACCTTTGCCTCTATCAGTCTTGTGATGGATAGGCAAGGCATTTCCTCTCCGGTCTACGACAACAACGACGGCATGAACAATTACATCTCAAAAGCGTCAATCTTCGATCTACAACGACAAATACAAGGCGCACAATCAAGATTGCGTGAGCACATCGAGAACATCTCCATCGACATTCGTCACTCCAAAGCAAGGAAAAGGGACTACATAGACAAGAAGTTTTCCGCACATAAAGAGGAGCAAGATGCAAGGATGGAGGAGATTAGAGCCTTGATCAAGTCTTCTTCCCCTTCGTCATCCTCAAGGCGGAGACATTCAAGACACAAGTCTTCGGAGCGCGAAAAAGATGCAAGTGCAAATCGTCCTCGTCCACATCTACATGGCGATCACCATCACGTTCATGATCATCACCGCCATGAAGGGCAAGTCACCTCCAAGCAACATGTGCACGACGACGACGAACGACATCTACTACGAGCTCAAGCACGACAACGACATCATCATCATGAAGATGCTCCACAAGCGCAAATGCACAAGTCCCAACAAGACCTACTTCACGCCAAGTCCAAGCTTCAAGAGCACAAAAGAAGACCGCGAGACGACCACCACCAAGACGGCGCTACGGCTACACCAACCACTTTGGCATCTTCGCCAAGTGCTATCCAGGCATCTTCGCCTTTGGATGTACGGCATCTTTGCCTACTTCCCACGAGTACACCTACATCGACCTCATCAAGTCCAAGGCCACCAACTACGAGTGAGGGCGACACTTCCATCTTCGGAAGCCCCCCAAGGAAGATGGCCGAGCATGGGAAACTCACTTCGGTCATGGAGACAAGCTATGAGGTGCCACAACATATGGGCCTCCTACACCAAGACGGTGACAAGAAGGTCGAGCAAGGGCCATCCCCTTTGACCACGGCGATAGGAGTTGAGCATGGAGATATTTGCACCAACATCTCTCCGACACCCACATATGTCGAGATGCCCAATTTGTCATGTGAGGAGAGCCACCACCACATGAGTGACATGAGTGACTCCACCATACGTGACATTGAGAGCATTTCCTATGAGAGGATGAGTGTGGCCACCACTAGCCCCACACATGAGAGCATGCCACACATCCTATGTGAGGTTGAGCGCCATTTGAGTGACTCCACCAACCATATGAGTAAGAGCATCCTTGAGGGAGTGAGTGAGCCACAATACTTAGAGAGTGAGGTAGTTGACACGGCATGTGAGGCCACTATGATTTCTAACGACTTAACCTCTACTCCTAGTGTGTTTTCTTCTTGGGTGCAAGGTCTCCTACATGACGACACGCCTACCATTGATGAGTCCATACCTCCTATGGATACGACGATGTCCATGATGGACGATGATGCACCCCCCACATGGTTCCATCAAGATGAAAATGACAACGAGACGATCTTCAACACCTCACCTACAACACATGAGCGACGCTCCAACGGTAACATAGGTGATGGTGCTTCTCTTGTCCCACTAGTGGACTCTTTTGACGATGATTGCTCCCATGATGATGACCCACCTATTACCATGCTTCATGCTAGTGAGACTTCTTCATGCCTTGACTTACCTATTTATGATGAATATGATGATGAGCATGTTGAGTTGCCTAGTGGTGATGCTATGCTTCATAGGATATCATGTGAAATTCTTTTGGTCACATCATGTTTGACAATCCATTGAACTTGTCATATGCTATAGTGAGATCTCCCATATTGCATCTTTACAATCTCAACATAGTAACTATGCATGCCCCATTAAAATCAATCCCATTTGCACTTATGGCATAGATGACGAGATGATGGTCATTGGCTTTTGTTTTTCATGTGATGATATTGCCATGCTTCCTCTACATGATTTGCGCAATTCATCAACTATTCCATGCCATGATCACATTGTTCCGAATATGCATTGTTTTGGATGTTGTCAATATTCTTCATGTGATGTTGCTACTCATGCTCATGAGGAGACCCCCATAGTTTCCTCATACATATTAGGAGATTTTGATTCATCCCATACTTTGCATGCTTCACATAATTGCTTGCACCATATGCATTCCATGAATAACAATGCTCTAGATATTTCTCATGATGCATTACACAATTTGAGTCTCCATTATGATATACATAATAACAAACCTCTCATGATGGATGACATGTTTCTATATCACGCATCTCATTTATTTGAGAATTGGATATTTAGTGCTAACCGACATATGCACGTGCGCATCATGATGGATGATGTGTACATCTACCATGCACACACAATTTTCCCTTTGTCTTTGTTTTGTGTAGGTACTCATGTATACTCGTCAACCTCTCAATCCCAAGAGTTGACGAAACGAGCTCTTGAGAGCAATGACGACTTGGGATCCCGTGGACTATCCTTACCACCGTTCCCTTCGCGCAAGGACTACGCGCATCTCATTTACCTGGCTCTCACACGGCTATGGGCTATTTACCACTTGTCACCTTATTCCCATACTATCGTGTTCACTTTGCATGTTATGCCTGCTCCTATGCCTTTGCCATTAAATTGTGACCTTTGCTTGCATATACCCATGATTCACCATTATGCTACTTCTATGTGTGTTTGCATGCTTGGTGGAGATCCTTGTTGCTATTGCCATGTTTATCATGTGCCCCATGCTATTGATGCTTGTTGTGTTGGGAGAGTCATGATGACCCATTGCTACTTACATATGGCCTATCGCCAATACATTGATGATATTTTTCTCATATCTTGCTTTCATGCTTGTGCTATGTCATGTGAATTATTCTTGCACACTATTTGCACCAATGACATGCTTGTGATGAGGACATCAATACCATTGATACACCCACAGCCCCTGCTGCTATACATACTGGACTAATTACTAGAGCTCGCGCACGCCAACTAAAGTACCAGGTACTTTCGTTTCTTGGTAATGATTCTAATGTTCATGAGAATATGATGCTGCCTAAATTGGATACATTTGTTTTGCTTACAAATGAAGGGCCTAGCTTGGAGAAGGATGAACATTGGAGCAAGAACAAGCATGGAGATGATGGCATGCGCAAGGGGGACAAGAATGGAGTTACAAGTGATGATTTCAGGACTTTGAAGCCACCATAATGAGTGCATGAAGCCTTGGACAAAATATACAAGATGACACTTCATAAATTTCGTCCAGAGGCTATTCTAGGTGCTGCGTCACCTTATTATTGGGCCAGGCCCATGTAATTTCGAAATACATTAGTATAGGCTATTTTTAGAGTCCGTATGTGTGGGGAAACAAGAGATAGGGTTAGTTTGGACCCTCCACCAAGGGCCACGAAATTCACCCCTCTTCCTCCATATATACAGCCCTTAGGGCACCGTTTAGACTTTGGGTTTTGTTTAGATTAAAAGTTCACCATAGCTGCAACTTCACAGCGTTTCGCTTGTGTTCAACGACTGCACAAAGCGCCACAGAACCCCACCTTGATCAATAAAGCTTTCATCTTATATTCGCAATATCCAGATTGCAATCTCAGTTTCTTGCTTGTTCTTCGTTTGCTCGCAGGAAATAGACCTCGTGGTCGTTGATCGTGCTCGGTGTGGTCAATAACCTCTCGGAGTTGGTTTAGGATTGCTAGGCGCGACGTCCTCGCAGACTTCGTAGTCGGATCGTCAAAGTCGACTTCCACCAAAGCGAAATCCACCATCTCATCGAAAGACGGACACCTTTGCCTCTATCAAGTGGTATCGATTTCCGGGTTGCTCGGTGAGATTTTACGATTTTTCGTAGTTTAGATCGAGTCTGTTCTTCATACCTACAGTCCACGAAAAAGCCAAAAAAATTAGGGTTAGGTCATCATATCCGAACCAATCGAGCCTTTGCATAATCTTTTTCAGATTTGCGTTGTTGAATTTGTGGTTGCATCGTCGTGTCTAGTTGCTGGTCTTAGAGTCTAGTCTTTTAGAGTTTCGAGTTCGGTCATAAGTTGTCACGCCGCCAAGACCATCATCATCGCCTCGCCATCTACCACCACCGCTTATCCGCCACCGCTTCGAATCCGTATCGATATACCACCACCGCTGCCATATACCACCACCGTTGCCATATACCACCACCATATATCCACCACCAATCCGAGTTCCTTGCATATTAGGTTTGTTTTCAGGATCCATCTAGTTTTCCGATTCGTGTTTCCTTGTCTGAGTAGGTTTCGGATTCCAGCAATCTTTTGCCGTCCGTAGAAGAGGTTGGTTTCCAAAAAAAATAAATTCCAAAAACGCACGGGACAAAAAAAATTCTGGCTATCCTATTTTTAGGTGTTTCTAAGCGTATTGAGACAGTCCCCGTTATAGAAAGTTTTTTTTGACCCGTTTCCAGTTTTTGGGTCCGGGCAGTCAAAAAAAAAAATTTGGGCGAAAACTTTCGTGCCCATCCTGTCAGTTTGACTTGGGAAGAGTTTTGAGACACTCGCCATTATAGTGATTTTTCGCAAAAAAAAAGAGCAGCTCAAAAAAAAAAGAAGCGCAAAAAAAAAAGAGGAGCGAAAAAAAAATTCCAGAGTGTGTTTTCCCTTGTTTACGTGCAGCGCCGTGATTTTGTTAGTGTACTAGGCTCGTGTCTCTAGCACGGTCTAGCCTAGGACCCAGACAGAGATCGTCGTGAGCGCTTATTCAACTTTGCATCTCTGAATTGATTATTGTTGACCTTTTTGCTACCATATTATAAGCCTTCCCAGCTCCACATACATCTACGTCGTGCATTTGATTCTCCTTGGTAATCGCTATATCCAAGCATTGAGAGTTTTGACTACAACGGTTGCCGATCACCGCCGCTTGCTGGGTAAGAACTGTAAGAATTTGAGATTTGCTTGACGGATTTGTGACCGCCCACCACACCACCACCACCACTTCCTAGTAGTCTCAGAGGATCATATTCTTGTGTGTTTCTATTGCTGCTAACCATGGCAGGATCACAAGCCGATGAGACTGATTGGGAGAACTCGACGAACAAACAGCTACATGATAAGTTTCAGCAAATGATGATTGGACAGTGCAAGATGTGCTAAACAGATTTGACGAGGCCATGGAGAAGATAGATGGCATTGAGAAGACGTTTGAAACAAAGCTTGATAGCAAGTTTGATGAATTGCTCACGCGTTTTCCACAACCACCACCGGCTGCACCTATCGCACCTCTACAACGACAACAACTACGCCCCCTTCCGAATCGGTATGGACGAGCTCAGCGTGTTCCTATTGAGCCAGGACAAAATTCTGGTGCCGCTGCTACTGCTGTTGGTGCTTCTTTGGCTCCTGCTACTGCTGCTGCTGGTAGCGACGAGGATTATTATGTGGGAGATTACGAGGATGAGGTTGATCAACATCAGAACTACGTGCAACCACCAGCACCACAACCACCAGGTCGTCCACATGCAAATAATGGCAATGTTAGGGCTCCACATCAGGTACGAGACCATGACCATCTCCCTAAACTGAAATTGAATATTCCACCATTTGAGGGTAGATATGTTCCTGATATATATCTTACTTGGGAGTTAGAAACTGAACAACGATTTACATGTTTACAATATCCTGAGGAGAGACGTGTTCCTGCTGCTGTTTGTGCTTTCACTAGCTTTGCATGTGTTTGGTGGTCCGAACATTGTAGATTATATCCTGCTCCAGCTACTTGGGCTGCTTTGAAAACTGCTATGCGTACTCGTTGGGTTCCACCATATTATCAACGTGAATTACTTCAAAAATTGCAGCGCTTAAGACAAGGAAAAAATTCTGTAGAAGAATATTATCGGGAATTACAAACCGGCTTGATTAGATGTGGTATTGTTGAGGAGAATGAAGCTATGCTTGCACGTTTTCGGGTGGATTAAATAGAGAGATTCAGACCATTCTAGAATATAAGGATTATAATAATATCACTCGCTTATTCCATCTTGCTTGTAAAGCTGAACGTGAAGTGCAGGATCGACAGCATTGGCGCCGCACTAACTTTTCTCGCAGGTCGACCTTCATCATGGACACCACGTGCATCATCTACTTCCACCGCACCATCACCTCCTTGGTGCCACCTCCAACCGTGATACAAGAAAGGTGCACAACCACCACTATCTCGCCAAGAGCACACTGCTGCACAGAGCTCTTCTTCTTCCATGGCGCCAACAGGCACACAAGTGATATTATTTGTCGTCGTTGTAAGGGAAGAGGACATTTTGCGAGAGAATGCAAATCTCAGCGTGTGATGATTGCTACTGAGGATGGTGGGTATGAGTCCGCTAGTGACTATGATGAGGAGACTTTGGCTCTTATTATACATGGCTGCTGAAGATGCTGACAGGTATGAATGTTTAGTTGCTCAACGTGTTTTGATTGTGCAGGTTACACAAGCTGAGCAAAATCAGAGGCATAATTTGTTCCATACAAAGGGAGTTGTGAAGGAACGTTCTATTCGCGTCATCATAGATGGAGGGAGCTGCAACAACTTGGCTAGCATGGAGATGGTGGAGAAGCTATCTCTCACCACAAGACCACATCCACATCCTTACTACATCCAATGGTTCAACAACAATGCAAGGTTAAGGTAACACGTCATTGTTCGTGTGCATTTTAGTATCTCTACATATGCTGATTATGTTGATTGTGATGTGGTACCTATGCAAGCATGTTCCTTATTACTTGGTAGACCATGGCAATTTGATAAAATTTGTACACCATGGTAGAAACAATCAAGATACTCTTGTTCATAGGGATAAAAATATTACTTTGCTTCCTATGACTCTGATTCCATTTTGAAAGATGATATTAATAGAGCTAATAAAGCAAAACAGAGAAAAATAAGAGTGAAAATCAGATTGTGGCAAAAGAATTTGAGCAACACATGAAGCCTAATAATAAACCATCTATCGTTGCTTTGAAATTAAATTGAAAAGTGCATGTTTACTTGCCACCAAATCTGATATTGATGAGCTAGATTTTAGCAAATCTGTTTGCTATGCTTTTGTGTGCAAAGAGGCATTATTTTCATTCGAGGACGTGTTTTCCTCTTTGCCCCCCGCTGTCACTAACATTTTGCAGAGTTCGCCGACGTCTTTCCACAAGACGTGCCACCGGATTACCACCTATTCGAGGGATTGAGCATCAAATTGACTTAATTCGGTGCATCATTACCCAACCGCGCGCCATACCGCACCAATCCAGAGGAGACGAAGGAGATTATGCGTCAAGCATGAGAGCTGCTCGACAAAGGTTATATACGTGAATCCCTTAGTCCTTGTGCTGTTCCTATTATTCTAGTGCCGAAAAAGGATGGTACGTCACGTATGTGTGTTGATTGTAGAGGCATTAATAATATTACTATTCGTTATTGTCACCCTATTCCTAGGCGAGATGATATGCTTGATGAATTGAGTGGCTCTACAATATTCTCCAAAGTTGATTTGCGTAGTGGATACCATCAAATTCGTATGAATTTGGGAGATGAATGGAAAACAGCATTTAAAACAAAGTTTGGATTATATGAGTGGTTAGTCATGCCTTTTGGGTTAACTAATGCACCTAGTACTTTCATGAGATTAATGAACGAAGTTTTACGTGCTTTCATTGGACGTTTTGTGGTAGTTTACTTTGATGACATATTGATTTATAGCAGATCTTTGGAGGAACATTTTGAACATTTACGTGCTGTTTTTATTGCTCTACGTGATGCACGTTTGTTTGGTAACCTTGGGAAGTGCACCTTTTGCACCGACCGAGTGTCTTTTCTTGGCTATGTTGTTACTCCACAGGGAATTGAAGTTGATAAAGCCAACATTGAAGCTATTGAGAGTTGGCCGCAGCCCAAAACGGTCACACAAGTGAGGAGTTTTCTTGGCCTCGCTGGATTCTATAGGCGTTTTGTGAGAGATTTCAGCACCATTGCTGCACCTCTCAATGAGCTTACTAAGAAGGATGTGCCTTTTGTTTGGGGTAACTGCATGGAAGAAGCCTTCACGGTATTGAAAGATAAGTTGACACATGCTCCTTTACTCCAACTTCCCGATTTTAATAAGACTTTTGAGCTTGAATGTGATGCTAGTGGAATTGGATTAGGAGGTGTGTTATTACAAGATGGCAAACCTGTTGCATACTTTTCTGAAAAATTGAGTGGGCCTAGTCTGAACTATTCTACTTATGATAAAGAATTATATGCTCTTGTTCGGACTTTAGAGACATGGCAACATTATTTATGGCCCAAAGAATTTGTTATACATTCGATCATGAATCTTTGAAACATATTAAAAGTCAAGCTAAACTGAATCGTAGACATGCTAAATGGGTTGAATTCATTGAGACTTTCCTTATGTCATTAAACACAAGAAGGGTAAAGAAAATGTTATTCTTGATGCATTGTCTCGTCGTTATACTATGCTTTCACAACTTGACTTTAAAATATTTGGTTTGGAGACCATCAAAGATCAATATGTGCATGATGCTGAATTTAGCGATGTATTGCAGAATTGTAAAGAAGGTAGAACATGGAACAAGTTCGTCGTTAATGATGGATTTGTGTTTCGTTCTAACAAGCTATGCATTCCAGCTAGCTCCGTTCGTCTTTTGTTGTTGCAGGAGGCGATGGAGGAGGACTAATGGGACACTTTGGCGTGAAGAAGACGGAGGATATACTTGCTACACATTTCTTTTGGCCAAAGATGAGACGGATGTTGAGCGTTTTGTTGCTCGCTGCACTACATGTCAAAAAGCTAAGTCACGACTCAATCCTCATGGTTTATATATGCCTTTGCTGTACCTAGTGTTCCTTGGGAGGATATATCTATGGACTTTGTTTTAGGTTTACCTCGAACAAAGAAGGAGGGATAGCATATTTGTTGTCGTGGATAGATTCTCTAAAATGGCCCACTTTATACCATGTCATAAAAGCGATGATTTGTTAATGTTGCTGATTTGTTCTTCCGTGAAATTATTCGCTTGCATGGTGTGCCAAATACTATTGTTTCATATCGTGATACTAAATTTCTTAGCCACTTTTGGAGATGTTTATGGGCTAAGTTGGGGACTAAACCGCTTTTAGTACTACTTGTCACCCCCAAACCGATGGATAAACTGAAGTAGTCAATAGAACATTGTCTACTATGCTTAGGGCTGTTCTAAAGAATAATAAGAAAATATGGGAGGAATGCTTGCCTCATATTGAATTTGCTTATAATCGCTCATTGCATTCTACTACTAAGATGTGCCCTTTTGAAGTTGTGTATGGTTTTCACCTCGTGCACCTATTGATTTGTTGCCTCTTCCATCTTCGGAGAAGGTTAATTTTGATGCTAAAGAACGTGCTGAATTGATTTTAAAATGCATGAGTTAATTAAGGAAAACATTGAGCGTATGAATGCTAAATATAAACTTGTTGGAGATAAGGGTAGAAAACATGTTGTGTTTGCACGGAGATCTTGTTTGGTTACATTTGCATAAGGATAGATTTCTGATTTGCATAAATCAAAGCTAATGCCACGTGCCGATGGTCCTTTTAAGGTGTTAGAGAAAATAAATGATAATGCATATAAACTTGAGCTACCCGCAGATTTTGGGGTTAGTCGCACTTTTAACATTGCAGATTTGAAGCCTTATTTGGGTGAGGAAGATGAGCTTCCGTCGAGGACGACTTCATTTCAAGAAGGGAGGATGATGAGGACATCAATACCATTGTTACACCCACAGCCCCTCTTTGTTACATATCTGGGACCAATTACTAGAGCTCACAAGACGCCAATTAAATTACTGTACTTTCGTTTCTTGGTAATGATTCTAATGTTCATGAGAATATGATGTCGCTTAAATTGGATACATTTGTTTTGCTTACAAATGAAGGGCCTAGCTTGGAGAAGGATGAACATTGGAGCAAGAACACGCATGGAGTTGATGGCATGCAAGGGGATCAAGAACGGAGTTACAAGTGATGATTTCAGGACTTTGAAGCCACCATAAGGAGTGCATGAAGCCTTGGACGAAATATACAAGATGCCACTTCATAATATTCGTCCATAGGCTATTCTAGGTGTCGTCACCTTATTATTGGGCCAGCCCATGTAATTTCGAAATACTTAAGTATAGGCTATTTTAGAGTCTGTATGTGTGGGGAAACAAGAGTTAGGGTTGGTTTGGACCCCACCCTCAAGGGCCACGGAATTCCTCCTTTTCCCCCATATATACAGCCCTTAGGCGTCGCTTAGACTTGGGTTTTGTTTAGATTAAAAGTTCGCCATAGCTGCAACTTCAGCATTTCGCTTGTGTTCAACGACTGCACAAAGCGCCACAGTAACCCCACCTTGATCAATAAAGCTTTCATCTTATATTCGCAATATCCAGATTGCAATCTCAGTTTCTTGCTTGTTCTTCGTTTGCTCGCAGGAAGCAGACCCTCGTGGTCGTTGATCGTGCTCCGGCGTGGTCAATAACCTCTCGGAGTTGGTTTAGCGATTGCTAAGGCGCGACGTCCTCGCACGCTCGTAGTCGGATTGTCAAAGTCGACTTCCACCAAAGCGAAATCCACCATCTCATCGAAAGACGGGACACCTCCGCCTCTATCAAACTGGAAACGGGTCAAAAAAACTTTCTATAACGGCGACTGTCTCAATACGCTTAGAAACACCTAAAAATAGGATAGCTAGAAATTTTTTTGTCAAGTGCGTTTTCGGAAAATTTTGGGCCTAAACGGAGGGTGGTTTCCGGACTCTTTTTTTTTGGAAACCAACCTCTTCTACGGACGGCAAAAGATTGCTGGAATCCGAAACCTACTCAGACAAGGAAACACGAATTGGAAATTAGATGGATCCCGAAAACAAACCTAATATGCAAGGAACTCGGATTGGTGGTGGATATATGGTGGTAGGATATGGCAGCGGTGGTTGTATATGATAGCGGTGGTGGTATATGGATACGGATTCGAAGCGGTGGCGGATAAGCGATGGTGGTAGATGGCAGGGGCGATGATGATGGTGCGGCGGCGGCGTGACAACTTATGACCAGAATTCGAAACTCTAAAAGACTAGACTCTAAGACCAGCAACTAGACACGACGATGCAACCGCAAATTCAACAACGCAAATGTAGAAAAGATTATGCAAAGGCTCAGATTGGTTCGGATATGATGAACTAACCCTAATTTTTTTTGTGGCTTTTTCGTGGACTGTAGGTATGAAGAATGACTCGATCTAAACTACTTAAAATCTGTAAAATCTCACCGAGCAACCCGGAAATCTGATACCACTTGATAGAGGCAAAGGTGTCCCGCCTTTCGATGAGATGGTGGATTTTGCTTTGGTGGAAGTCGACTTTGACGATCCGACTACTTAACGCAGCGAGGACGCCGCGCCTTAGCAATCGCTAAACCAACTCCGAGAGGTTATTGACCACGCCGAGCACGATCAACGACCACGAGGGTCATTTTCTGCGAGCAAACGAAGAACAAGCAAGAAACTGAGTTTGCAATCTGGATATTGCGAACATAAGATGAAAGCTTTCTTGATCAAGGCGGGGTTCTTTGACGCTTTGTCCGGTCGTTGAACACAAACGGCACGCGAAGTTGCAGCTATGGCGAACTTTAATCTAAACAAAACCCAAAGTCTAAACGGTGCCCTAAGGGCTATATATATGGAGGAAGAGGGGGTGAATTTCGTGGCACTTGGTGGAGGGGTCCGAAACTAACCCTATCTCTTGTTTCCACACACATACGGACTCTAAAAATAGCCTATACTTATGTATTTCGAAATTACATGGTCCTGGCCCAATAATAAGGTGACGCAGCACCTAGAATAGCCTCTGGACGAAATTTATGAAGTGGCATCTTGTATATTTCGTCCAAGGCTTCATGCACTCATTATGGTGGCTTCAAAGTCCCGAAATCATCATTTGTAACTCCGTTCTTGTCCCCCTTGCGCATGCCATCATCTCCATGCTTGTTCTTGCTCCAGTGTTCATCCTTCTCCAAGCTAGGCCCTTCATTTGTAAGCAAAACAAATGTATCCAATTTACGCAGCATCATATTCTCATGAACATTAGAATCATTACCAAGAAACGAAAGTACCTAGTAATTTAGTTGGCGTGCGCGAGCTCTAGTAATTGGTCCAGTATGTATAGGGGCTGCGAGCTCTAGCAGGGGCTGTGGGTGTAACAATGGTATTGATGTCCTCATCAGTATACGTCATCCATTTTTACTTCCCTTGATTTTTGCATATATGACACATGAATAGATGGGTAACTTGCATAGTTCATAAAATCTAAAGCCAACAAATTAGCACAAGAACTAGAAGGCATGAAAATATTGCAACTCAGTTTGCACATATAAGTGAAGCTCTTATTTATTTCAAAAGATTGACAATGTTCATCATTAAACCATCCCAACACTGGTGAATAAACCTTATTTGAATCAAATTTACATGCTACAACATGCTTAGATAAGCAAACATGCAATGAGTCATTCGACACAGAATCATCACCAAGATTAGAGGTCATATCAAAATGATTAAACATTGATTCTTTTGCATCAACAGTTAATTCAATAGGTGCTCTCAAAATTGTTGGTATTTCAGTTGTTTGATCACATGGCAAAGTTAAATTATCAACATAATCCTCTAAAATAGGTGTTGTGATCAAAGTAGTGGGTAGCTCAACGCATGATGTATTCAAGTTAAATAGGCATGCATTTCTCATGTAAAAGTGGAAAATCTGTACCTTTGTCATTACCTCTTATAGTCAACTCAGATGATGCAGGCACTCTCGATGGTGATGTGTCACATGGTGGAGATGATGTAGTCCTTGCAACAACGGATGTGGTTGTCATAGTACGCCTAGTAGTTGAATAAACATCTGTATCAACAGTTGGAATGTGCACCCGCGCTTGTTCTCCTTGTGGGCAACACATCGTTTTATTTCTGCTCAGCTTTGCAAGCAAGACTAAACAAATGGTCCATAGGATAACACTCTTCATGAATTAGTATCTCCTGAATATTATGGTTTAATCCTCCCAAAATCTATCCATAAAATCTTCTTCACTTTCTTTTAAAAATGAGTGCAACATGGTAGTTTGTAAATCATCATAATATTTTGTTACGTGTCACTACCTTGTTTTAAATGTTCCAGTTTTTTAATCATGCCACGAATATAATAAACATCATTTAATCTATCTCTCATGACATGTTTTAAATCATCCCAAGTATTAGGTACATAATCAGGTGTAACCGACAATATTCACTCCACCAAACTAGAGCATAACAAGTGAAAGAACCAACCGCAACCGTAACTTTTTACGCTCATCAAAATTATGGGAAGCAAATATATTATTTATGTCTAACTCCCATTCAATATATAAAGCAGGTCTAAAACGGCCATTAAATGGTGGTATAGAAACATGAACCTAATCATGTGCATTTGGATGTTTGTGCACCTCTCGTGACGGTTGTGGTATTTGCATAGGTGGTGGCATGTCTCCGCGATCGACAAAGCCCATGAATTAACTCGATCCTGTCATGATTAGTAGAACAAGAAACAAAATCCAAAAATAATGTTCCTACAACTACTAGGATGTGGTGGTAAAACGCTCACAAGAAAGCAAATATCAATGTCTTACAAGTTCTTACCATGCAGAAAGCGGTGATCGGCAACCAGCGGTGTCAAGTAACTCGAATATTGAGTAAACCGATTGCCGTGGAGTGCGATTCATACACGATGTAGAAATATGTGGAGCTGGGTTGGCAATATATGGTAGCAAAAGATTAGCAATAATCAATTCAAAGATGCAATGTTGAATAAACGCCAACGACGCAGATCTTGTGCTGGTCCTAGGCTAGACCGGACTAGAGACGCGAGCCTAGAACACTAATGAGGTCACGGCATAGCACAACTAGCATCAATGAAGGATACTAAGTAGCTCTTGACAGCAAGATATAAGTGAAGATCACAACGGTAGTGAAGATAATGATGAAAAACAACTACCAAGCAGGACATACAACAACTCTCTCTCCAACTTTCCTCTTGAAAACTTTGAGACAATTTTCTGATAAATTCTTTCAAAGAATGCTACTAACTCAAGCTTTCCAATGCAAAAAGAATCACTCAATTCCGAGTTGATATGAGGAGTCAAAGAATTCTAAAACTGGCCTGAAAAATTGGAACAAGCTGTGTTCACGAACTTCGGAGGGCTAAAAGACCTATTTAGAAGCCGATTTTGAGGTGTCAAATATTGAACTAGCTTCTGTAAATATTTACATGCGGCTCGTCTCTAGCTTCAATTTGAGTACTCACGGAGCCAAAACGGACTTCGTATGAGGAAGATACACCTGTTTTACTGAACAGTGCGCAAAACAGATTCTAATCCGAATTCAGGTACGAGGTTGATTCTAGATAGATCCGATTTTCTTTTCTCTCTTATTTTCCTCACGCTTTTTTTTTCTTTTTTTCCTTTTTCTCTCTTTTTTTTTCTTTCCTTTTTTTCTCTTTTTTTCTCTCTCTTTTTTTTCTTCCTCTTTCCAAGACAAACTAGATAAGATGCAGATTGGATCAGGCGAAGATGTGAATGACCTCAACTATGATTATGACAATGAACAGCGCGTAGGACGTGGTGGAAATTAATAGATGGGATGGTGGAAAGCGGAAGGGATAATGATGCAGCGGCGGCGTGACTAATGTGAACAGAACTCGAAACTCTAAAGGAACTAGACACTAAGACCAGCAACTGACACGACGATGCAACCGATAATTCAACTATGCAAGCAACGAATAGAAAATTGCAATGGCTCAGACTGGCTTGGATAAAGGATGAACAGATCTAACTTTTTTTTGTGGCTTTTTCATGGACTATAGGTATGAATGACAGATGCGATCTAAACTACGAAAAACTGTAAAATCTCACCGAGCAACCTGAAAACTGATACCACTTGATAGAGGCGGGGTGATGCGGAGCATCCTTCCATCATCCCCATGGACTCTACATCAACACCTACAACACCACAAGGACCGATCACTCGAGCACGTGCAAGAGCTCTTGAAACCGAGGTGACATCACTCCTCTCACAACTCTCCTTTGATTCACATGAGACATGGTTACTACCTCAAACGGAAACTCTATGCATACTCAGGCACCAAGTAGTCGACCATGAAGATGCTAGGAAGCAAGGAGAATCGGAAGTGGAAGACATGCATGGAGACGGAGAGAAGAAAGCAACAAGAACCAGAGAGGCCGGACGATCCGGACGGAGGCCCGGACGATCCGGACAGAGCCCGGATGATCCGGACCCCGGTCCGGACGATCCGGCTACAACGACCGAAGGCAACAGAAGCTCTCCCCTGAAGCCGGACCATCCGGGTCTCATCCCGGATCATCCGGACCCCGCCCGGACGTCCGGACCGCCAGCCAGACATCCGGCCCGTCGCCGCCGCCAGCCGAGCCTCCAGCTCATCCGGGTCCCCACCCGGATCATCCGCCAGCCGGATCATCCGGACCTCGTCCGGATCATCCGCCAGCAGCGCTGCGTGCGTGTGTTGGGCTGAGCCCATGTACCCCTTCGCCCCAAACTCTATATATAGGACCCCATCTCCTCACTTTGAGACTTAGCATTGGATTAGCTCATATTTGTGTGAGAGCCTTTGATGCGGAGCATCCCACGTTCATCCCCATGTACACTCCGACAACTCTCCAAGCCCCAAGGATACATAAGATGAGACCTCGACTATGCGCCATTAGACACAAGGTGAATTCACTCCTCTTCGAACCGTCACTTTCCGCATATGAGACACGGCTACTACCTCATGCATGGACCTTGCATACACTCAGGTACAACCAAGATGACCATGGAGAATCCAAGGACCAAGGCCAAGCATGGAAGAGGAGAAGGAAGAAGAAGAATGGAGCAACACTGGAGTTGCCCGGATCATCCGGACACCCAGCCGGATCATCCGGGCCCAGCCGGATCATCCGGACCCTCCCCCGGATCATCCGGGTAAATGCGCCGAAGACTACAGAAGCGGCCCGACGAAGCCGGATCATCCGGACGGTCGCCTGGATCATCCGGACTTCGACACCCGGATCATCCGCAACCATCCGGATCATCCGGACCCGCCACAAGACGTGACTTGGGCCGAAGCCCGTGTACCCCTTCGCCCCTCACTTACCCCTTCGTGGCTTAGCACTATAAATAGACCTCCTCCTCCCCACTTTGAGGGTTAGCGTTGGTTTAGCTCAAGATTAGAGATAGAGCTACGCTCATCTATTGGATCTCCTCCTCGTGAGAGACCGCGGCCTCTTCGGAGAAGATCCTCTCGGATACAAGACCCCTTTTAGGGAAGATCCCCTCATGGATTTGATAGAGGCGGGGTGTCCCGATCTTTCGATGAGATGATAACTATCAATTTGGTGAAGATGACTTTGACGATCCGACTACAAACGTGCATGACGTTGCGCCTTAGCAATCGCTAAACCAATCTCCTGAGGTTACTGACGATGCCGGAAGCACGATCAACCTGATCACGAAGGTCTATTCCTGCAAGCAATCAAAGAACAAGCAAGAATATGATAAAAGCAATCTGAATATTGCGAGTATGTATGAAGTATTGATAAAGATGGGGATCCGTAAGCGGTCTTGGTCTGGTCGTTGGACACAAACGAAGTACACGAAGTTGCAATGGCTAACTTTTAACTAAACAAATCCCAAGGGAAAAGCTACTAGATGGATCTACTTATATAGGAGCAAGGGGTGGCGGCCAAGGAGGTGGGAGGACGTCCCAAGGCAGCCTAAAACTAACCCTAGGTCGTACAAGGCCAATGGGCCCAAGTGGAGGTGACGTAACATCTTTGGACTTGTAGTTTGACTCGGATTCTGGTGCAGCGTCAGATTGTTTTGTCCACAACTCAACGCTCCGGACGGATGTTAAGGTGATTCCAATTGTGCTGGAAAGAGCATGAAATCTACTTTCCAACAAAAAAAGAATCACCCAATTCTGAGTCCGTATGAAAAAGTTGTTGGCGTTTTGAGTCAGGTATGTCTGGAGCAGTCCGAATCTGAATCCCGAACGTGAGAGACTTGGACTCTATCTTCTCTTGGGCCAAAAGTGACGTGAGAGGACTTTTGAACAGAAAATAAACATCTCTTTCTTCCTTATCTTCATATGTGGATTGTACAAATGTCCCATACACCTGCAATTAGACAAAACACAAAAGTGTGTGAAGTATTTTTGTTCGATAACATAAATAGATTATTGAATAGTTTGCACTAGAAATCACCGACAAATATGCATGTATGCAATATTTTGGTCATATACAAGGTACTCATGTCCTCATCATCCTCTCCTTTTGAAAATAAAGCCGTCCTCGGCGTTGCTTAATCTGAAATGTGGCTAACAAAAGAGACAAGGTGTACATGTTGTATATGTATACGCCATCCATTTTACTTCCCTTGATTTTTGCATATATGACACATGAATAGATGAGTAACTTGCATAGTTCATAAAATCTAAAGCCAACAAATTAGCACAAGAACTAGAAGGCATGAAAATATTGCAACTCAGTTTGCACATATAAGTGAAGCTCTTATTTATTTCAAAAGATTGACAATGTTCATCATTAAACCATCCCAACATTGGTGAATAAACCTTATTTGAATCAAATTTACATGCTACAACATGCTTAGATAAGCAAACATGCAATGAGTCATTCGACACGAATCATCACCAAGATTAGAGGTCATATCAAAACGATTAAACATTGATTCTTTTGCATCAACAGTTAATTCAATTGGTGCTCTCAAAATTGTTGGTATTTCAGTTGTTTGATCACATGGCATAGTCAAATTATCAACATAATCCTCAAAAATAGGTGGTGTAATCAAAGTAGTGGGTAGCTCAACACATGATGTATTCAAGTTAACTAGGGATGCATCATTCTCATGTGAAGTTATATCATCAATACCTTTTATGTTACCTTGTCGCAAAGACGAGCTGATGTAGTTACAGACGTAGACAATGCACCATACTCTTGAGATGATGTCACGCCCGAGGTGGGGCTGCTCTAGTAGGTGCAACGGTGGAGGAACCAACCGCGGTGGTGAGCATGAACTGAATTGTAGTTGTTGTAGTCACCCAATGCATCCTCCTCAGAATCGTCTCTCAAAGGTACAAGCACGAACATACATACCAAGAATGCAACGAGGAATATACTGAAATCTTGCTCGAATATCATGGTTCAAACCACCAAAAATCTATTCATTGTATCATTCTCAGATTCTTCTATGTCACAATGATGTATATAAGATTTGAACTCTTGGTAGTAAGCATGAACAGTGTTATTGCCTTGTTTAAATTGTTCAAATTTATGAAGCAATTCACGCACGATAGTAAGGAGGGAAAAATTGTTTTCTCATTACATCTTTCAAATCTTTCCAAGTTGTGGGTTGGTTATCAAGGTTTTTCTTACAATGCACATTCCACCAAACAGAAGCAAAACCAGGAAATGCTCTAGTGGCAGCTCGTACTCGCTCAAGTTCAGAAAAGCCATGGTGACTAAAAACTTGTTCTACTTCAAGCTCCCAAGCTAGATAAATAACAGGATTAAATCTACCCTCAAATGACGGTAAAGAGCTAACCTGGCCATGTGCTTGTGTGTGTTGTTCCAACTCTCGTGATGGTGAAGATGTGTTCGTCGTCCAAGAACTTCTATCTCCGAAACCTGTCATGATTAGTAGAGACAAGAAACAAAATCCAAAAATAATGTTCCTATAACTACTAGGATGTGGTGGTAAAATGCTCACAGTAAAGCAAATATCAATGTCTTACAAGTTCTTACCATGCAGAAAGGTGATCGGCAACCAGCGGTGTCAAGTAACTCGAATATTGAGTAAAGCGATTGCTGGGGAGCGACGATACACGGTATAGAAATATGTGGAGCTGGGTTGGCTATATATGGTAGCAAAAGATTAGCAATAATCAATTCAAAGATGCAATGTTGAATAAACGCTCAACGACGGATCAGGCTGGTCCTAGGCTAGACCGGACTAGAGACGCGAGCCTAGAACACTAATGAGGTCCCGCATAGCACAACTAGCATCAATGAAGGATACTAAGTAGCTCTTGACAGCAAGATATAAGTGAAGATCACAATGGTAGTGAAGATAATGATGAAAACAACTACCAAGCGGGACATACAACAAATCTCTCTCCAACTTTCCTCTTGAAAAGTTTGAGCCAATTTTCTGATAAATTTTCAAAGAATGCTACTAACTCAAGCTTTCCAATGCAAAAAGAATCACTCAATTCCGAACTGATATGAGGAGTCAAAGAATTCTAAAACTGGCCTGAAAAATTGGAACAATCTGTGTTCACGAACTTCAGAGGGCAAAAAGACCTATTTAGAAGCCGATTTTGAGGTGTGAAATAATGAACTAGCTTCTGCAACTATTTAGATGCGGCTCGTCACTAGCTTCAATTTGAGTACTCATGGAGCCAAAACGAACTTCGTATGAGGAAGATACACCTGTTTTACTGAACAGTGCGCAAAACAGATTCCAATCCGAATTCAGGTACGAGATTGATTCTAGATAGATCCGTTTTTTCTTCTCTTTTTTTTCTCACGCTTTTTTTTTTTTCTTCTCTCCCTTTTCTTTTTTTTCTTTCCTTTTTTCTCTTTTTTTCTCTTTTTTTTCTCTTTTTTTCTCCTCTTTCCAAGACAAACTAGATAAGATGCAGATTGGATCAAAGCGAAGATGTGAATGACCTCAACTATGATTATGACAATGAACAAGTCGTAGCACATGGTGGAAATTAATAGATGGGATGGTGGACAGCGGAAGGATAATGATGCAGCGGCGTGACTAATGTGAACTGAACTCAAACTCTAAAGGAACTAGACACTAAGACCAGCACCCGACACGACGATGCAACCGATAATTCAACTATGCAAGCAATGAATAGAAAATTGCAAAGGCTCGATCTGGCTTGGATAAAGGATGAACAGATCTAACTTTTTTGTGGCTTTTTCATGGACTGTAGGTATGAATGACAGATGCGATCTAAACTATGAAAAACTGTAAAATCTCACCGAGCAACCTGAAAACTGATACCACTTGATAGAGGCAAAGGTGTCCCGATCTTTCGATGAGATGATAACTATCGATTTGGTGAAGATGACTTTGACGATCCGACTACAAACGTGCATGACGTTGCGCCTTAGCAATCGCTAAACCAATCTCCTGAGGTTACTGACGATGCCGGAAGCACGATCAACCTGACCACGAAGGTCTATTCCTGCAAGCAATCGAAGAACAAGCAAGAATATGATAAAAGCAATCTGAATATTGCGAGTATGTATGAAGTATTGATAAAGATGGGGATCCGTAAGCGGTCTTGGTCTGGTCGTTGAACACAAACGAAGTACACGGTTGCAATGGCTAACTTTAACTAAACAAATCCCAAGGAAAAGCTACTAGATGGATCTACTTATATAGGAGCAAGGGTGGCGGCCAAGGAGGTGGGAGGACGTCCCAAGGCAGCCTAAAACTAACCCTAGGTCGTACAAGGCCAATGGGCCCAAGTGGAGGTGACGTAACACCTTTGGACTTGTAGTTTGACTCGGATTCTGGTGCAGCGTCAGATTGTTTTGTCCACAAATCAACGCTCCGGACGGATTTTAAGGTGATTCCAATTGTGCTGGAAAGAGCATGAAATCTACTTTCCAACAAAAAAAGAATCACCCAATTCGGAGTCCGTATGAAAAAGTTGTTGGCGTTTTGAGTCAGGTATGTCTGTGCAGTCCGAATCTGAATCCGAACGTGAGAGACTTGGACTCTATCTTCTCTTGGGCCAAAAGTGACGTGAGAGGACTTTTGAACAGCAAATAAACATCTCTTTCTTCCTTATCTTCATATGTGGATTGTACAAATGTCCCATACACCTGCAATTAGACAAAACACAAAAGTGTGTGAAGTATTTTTGTTCTGGATAACATAAATAGATTATTGAATAGTTTGCACTAGAAATCACCTGACAAATATGCATGTATGCAATATTTTTGGTCATATACAAGGTACTCATGTCCTCATCAGGATTCAAGGCCTCCTCCGGGAGATGAACGGTTCCTTTGTATCCTTACCCTAGTTGACTATGTATCTTGTGGATCTCGTGTGTGTATGTTGATCTAGCACTTGTGTGATCGATTCCTTGTTTGTTGAGTGATTCTCTCTCGTTTTCCCCGTGATTCCCCTCGTGCTTCCGCGTGTTCTTCGTGTTCCCTCCGTAGGATCCCCTCCAAACGTGAAAGATCGACGAATTAGGGTTCCACCCTACATCATATGGTGTCATGAGCCACGTTGATCACGTTTTTGGAGCCCCTACCCCGTGTTTTTCTAGCTTGATTTTGTTGATTTCGTCCTAAATCCGAAAATCCCCACCAAAAATAGCCCCAAATTTTTTTGTGATTTGTTGGTTTTGATGATGATTTTGATCCATGGATTTGCTTGGTTTCAAGTGGATCTAGCATTTCCCCAAGTTTCCCACCTTCCATCCACGAAATCCTCAAATTTTGCCCGAAAATCATCCATTTCCGCCAAAAACTCGCCTCGAGAGCAAATCCTGAGCGGATTGACTTGCGGATCATCCGGACCTTCTCCGGATCATCCGGACCAAGCCTCGATCAGCTGGACGCCCCGGACGTCCGGATACCCCACGCACCCAGAAAACAGAATCAAGGCTGACGAACCCGGATCATCCGGCTATACACCCGGATCATCCGGACCTAACCCGGATCATCCGGACCTCCTCCCGGATGTCCGGTTAACCCTGAAACTGACACTGACAGATTTTTGTTTTGGCCATAACTAATTCATTCGGAGTCCGATTTTGACGTTCTTTAGCTCGTTTTGAAGCTCTTGACATCCCCCATCCCACAAAAATACCACCAACACCATTTGACACCATCAACGTTTCGGAATTTTGGCATCTTTGCCTAGGGCTTCCACCACATCATCCGCATAGCCACCACCGACTTCCGCAACCTAACCCATTTCGTTCCCCATAGCATTTGAGGTTGTTTGAGTAGTGACTTGAGTCTCCTGAGGTGTTTCGGCTACTTAGGGACGGTTGCTTCTTCATCAACCACCACCACCACCACTTCCACATAACCTTCCCACCATACACTTCCGACAACCCAACTTAACCCAATTGTTGTTTGAGCTTGTTCGAGTTGTGGCTTGTGTCTCCTAAGGTGTTTCGGCTACTTAGGGACGGCAACTTCAACTCCGACTCGTGTATAGCCCATCATTCCACTTCCGCATTGCTTAGTGCAACACCACCACCGCTTCCGCTACCACCATTTTGACATTTGTCATTTGAGATTTTGAGTTTGCGTTTTTCCGCTTCCTAAGGTGTTTCGCTACTTAGGACGAGTCTCCATCATCTTGATATCTACACCAAGAACACCGCCACTCATCATCGCAAGGACGGTAACCTCGACGACACCTTCAGATATTCCCTTGCAATTGCATTGTTAACCCCTAGCCCATTTTATGTTACTTGCCTATCGAGACTAGCCATTTGAGTATTGCCGCAACGTTAATTGTGCACATTAGTGATCCACCATTCCATTGCATACATACCATATCATATTGGTATCATATCATCCATTGTGCCTCAAGTTTGTTCCCGCATATACACAATTGCTATCTTGGTTTGTGCATTGTACAAAAGTGGCCATAGAAAAAAAAGCTTTTAAGCAAAAAGAGAGCAAAGAGCTCGTGAGCAAGTGCCATAGCATCATACCCCATTGCACATAAGATTGTCAAATCTACATCATATGATATCATGCTTGAAAGAAACACTGGGAACCATACATACATAGCATACTTGGGATAGAAAGAATATCCATTTTGCATCTTATAGGTTGTGCACAAGTGTCGTATCCGCCTATTGAGCAATCGTGCTAGCATCTCTCTTGAGTTGTGCAACACGAGCGTTTTGGTGGATTCCACATTTTGAGCTCATTCCTTGGTTGCACGACCCCATTTATCTATCCGTGTGTGTGTTTCCGTGTACCTCTCATTGCTATTGGTCTACTTGTTTCGCTTGCGAATTTGTGAATCTCTTTCAACATTATTGACTCTTGCTAACATTTTGCATTAAATTTTGTGCCACTATCCTCACCGAGCTCCACTATAAGCCTTACTTGTGTAGGTGTGAGAACCGACAAGGATTGGTACCAATAGTGCTATTTCATTGTCCACATTTGAGTGAACTTGATTCATCTTCAACTTTGGTCAAAGGTACATTGGTATACGTTCTTCTCTTTCTCCCACTCATATTTGCTCGAGTCTTGTGATGGATAGGCAAGGCATTCCTCTCGGTCTCACGACAACAACGACGGCGTGAACAACTACATCTCCAAAGCGTCTATCTTCGATCTACAACGACAAATCCAAGGCGCACAATCAAGATTGCGAGAGCGCATCGAGAACATCTCCATCGACATTCGTCACTCCGAAGCAAGGAAAAGGGACTACATTGACAAGAAGCTTGCCGCACATAAAGAGGAGCAAGATGCAAGGATGGAGGAGATTAGAGCCTTGATCAAGTCTTCTTCCCCTTCATCATCCTCAAGACGACGACGGTCAAGCCACAAGACTTCGGAGCGCGAAAAAGATGCAAGTGCAAATCGTCCTCGCCCACATCTACATGGCGATCATCATCACGTTCACGATCCACATCGCCATGAAGGCCAAGTCACCTCCAAATAATATTACTATTCGTTATTGTCACCTATTCCTAGGCGTAGATGATATGCTTGATGAATTGAGTGGCTCTACAATATTCTCCAAAGTTGATTTATGAGTGGATACCATCAAATTCGTATGAATTTGGGAGATGAATGGAAAACAGCATTTAAAACAAAGTTTGTATTATATGAGTGGTTAGTCATGCCTTTTGGGTTAACTAATGCACCTAGTACTTTCATGAGATTAATGAACGAAGTTTTACGTGCTTTCATTGGACGTTTTGTGGTAGTTTACTTTGATGACATATTGATTTATAGCAGATCTTTGGAGGAACATTTTGAACATTTACGCGTTTTTATTGCTCTACGTGATGCACGCTTGTTTGGTAACCTTGGGAAGTGCACCTTTGCACCGAATCAGTGTCTTTTTTCTATGTTGTTACTCCACAGGAATTGAAGTTGATAAAGCCAACATTGAAGCTATTGAGAGTTGGCCGCAGCCCAAAACGGTCACACAAGTGAGGAGTTTTCCTGGATTCTATAGGCGTTGTAGAGAGATTTCAGCACCATTGCTGCACCTCTCAATGAGCTTACTAAGAAGGATGTGCCTTTTTTTGGGGTAATTACGGAAGAAGCCTTCACGGTATTGAAAGATAAGTTGACACATGCTCCTTTACTCCAACTTCCCGATTTTAATAAGACTTTTGAGCTTGAATGTGATGCTAGTGGAATTGGATTAGAGGTGTGTTATTACAAGATGGCAAACCTGTGCATACTTTTCAAAAATTGAGTGGGCCTAGTCTGAACTATTCTACTTATGATAAAGAATTATATGCTCTTGTTCGACTTTAGAGACATGGCAACATTATTTATGGCCCAAAGAATTTGTTATACATTCGATCATGAATCTTTGAAACATATTAAAAGTCAAGCTAAACTGAATCGAGACATGCTAAATGGGTTGAATTCATTGAGACTTTCCTTATGTCATTAAACACAAGAAGGGTAAAGAAAATGTTATTGCCGATGCATTGTCTCGTCGTTATACTATGCTTTCACAACTTGACTTTAAAATATTTGGTTTGGAGACCATCAAAGATCAATATGTGCATGATGCTGAATTTAGCGATGTATTGCAGAATTGTAAAGAAGGTAGAACATGGAACAAGTTCGCGTTAATGATGGATTTGTGTTTCGCTCTAACAAGCTATGCATTCCAGCTAGCTCCTTTCTTTTTGTTGTTGCAGGAGGCATGGAGGAGGACTAATGGGACACTTTGGCGTGAAGAAGACGGAGGATATACTTGCTACACATTTCTTTTGGCCAAAGATGAGACGGATGTTGAAGCTTTGTCGTCACGCACTACATGTCAAAAAGCTAAGTCACGACTCAATCCTCATGGTTTATATATGCCTTGCTCGTACCTAGTGTTCCTTGGGAGGATATATCTATGGACTTTGTTTTAGGTTTACTCTCGAACAAAGAAGGAGGGATAGCATATTTGTTGTCGTGATAGATTTCTAAAATGGCCCACTTTATACCATGTCATAAAAGCGATATGATGTTAATGTTGCTGATTTGTTCTCCGTGAAATTATTCGCTTGCATGGTGTGCCAAATACTATTGTTTCATCGCGGATACTAAATTTCTTAGCCACTTTGGAGATGTTTATGGGCAAGTTGGGGACTAAACCGCTTTTAGTACTACTTGTCACCCCCAAACCGATGGATAAACTGAAGTAGTCAATAGAACATTGTCTACTATGCTTAGGGCTGTTCTAAAGAATAATAAGAAAATATGGAGGAATGCTTGCCTCATATTGAATTTGCTTATAATCGCTCATTGCATTCTACTACTAAGATGTGCCCTTTTGAAGTTGTGTATGGTTTTCACCTCGCACCTATTGATTTGTTGCTTCTTCCATCTTCGGAGAAGGTTAATTTTGATGCTAAAGAACGCAATGAATTGATTTTAAAAAATTGCATGAGTTAAATTGCTGTTTAAATTTGTTTGTTACATTTGCATAAGGATAGATTTCCGATTATGCAAATCAAAGCTAATGCCACGGGTCGATGGTCCTTTAAGGTGTTAGAGAAAATAAATGATAATGCATATAAACTTGAGCTACCGCAGATTTTGGGGTTAGTCGACTTTTAACATTGCAGATTTGAAGCCTTATTTGGGTGAGGAAGATGAGCTCACGAGGACGACTTCATTTCAAGAAGGGAGGATGATGAGGACATCAATACCATTGTTACACCCACAGCCCCACTGCTATATATATGGACCAATTACTAGAGCTCACAAGACGCCAATTAAATTACTGTGTACTTTCGCTTTGGTAATGATTCTAATGTTCATGAGAATATGATGCCTTAAATTGGATACATTTGTTTTGCTTACAAATGAAGGGCCTAGCTTGGAGAAGGATGAACATTGGAGCAAGAACACGATGGAGTTGATGGCATGCTAAGGATCAAGAACGGAGTTACAAGTGATGATTTCAGGACTTTGAAGCCACCATAAGGAGTGCATGAAGCCTTGGACGAAATATACAAGATGCCACTTCATAATATTCGTCCATAGGCTATTCGTGTCATCACCTTATTATTGGGCCAGCCCATGTAATTTGAAATACTTAAGTATAGGCTATTTTAGAGTCCAGATGTGGGGAAACAAGAGTTAGGGTTGGTTTCGACCCCACCCTCAAGGGCCACGGAATTCTCCTTTTCCCCATATATACAGCCCTTAGGCGCCGCTTAGACTTCGGTTTTGTTTAGATTAAAAGTTCGCCATAGCTGCAACTTCTGCACTTCGCTTGTGTTCAACACTGCATAAAGCGCCATGTAACCCCACCTTGATCAATAAAGCTTTCATCTTATATTCGCAATATCCAGATTGCAATCTCGCTTGCTTGTTCTTCGCTTTGTCAGCAGGAAATGTAATTCCTGGTCGTTGATCGTTCCGCGTGGTCAATAACCTCTCGGAGTTGGTTTAGCGACAGCATAGCGCGACGCCCTCGCACGCCAGTAGTCGGATTGTCAAAGTCGACTTCCACCAAAGCGAATCCACCATCTCATCGAAGACGGACACCTCCGCTTATCAAACCGAAACGGGTCAAAAAACTTTCTATAACGGCGATCGCCCAATACGCTTAGAAACACCTAAAAATAGGATAGCTAGAAATTTTTGTCAAGCGCTTGAAAATTTTGGGCCTAACGGAGGGTGGTTTCGGACTTTTTTTTGGAAACCAACCTCTTCTACGGACGGCAAAAGATTGCTGAACCAAACCTACTCGCATAAGGAAACACGAATTGGAAATTAGATGGATCCCAAAACAAACCTAATATGCAAGGAACTCGGATTGGTGGTGGATATATGGTGGTAGGATATGGCAGCGGTGGTTGTATATGATAGCGTGGTGGTATATGGATACGGATTCAAGCGGTGGCGGATAAGCGATGGTGGTAGATGGCAGGGCGATGATGATGGCGCGCGGCGTGACAACTTATGACCGAATTCAAACTCTAAAAGACTAGACTCTAAGACCAAGAACTAGACACGCACGATGCAACCGCAAATTCAACAACGCAAATGTAGAAAAGATTATGCAAAGGCTCGATTGGTTCGGATATGATGAACTAACCCTAATTTTTTGTATTTTTCGTGGATCTGTAGGTATGAAGAATGACTCGATCTAAACTACGAAAATCAAAATCTCACCGAGCAACCGGAAATCGATACCACTTGATAGAGGCAAAGGTGTCCTGCCTTTATGAGATGGTGGATTTTGCTTTGGTGGAAGTCGACTGACGATCCGACTATTAACGGCGAGGACGCCGCGCTTAGCAATCTAAACCAACTCCGAGAGGTTATTGACCACGCCGAGCACACGATCAACTCCGACCACAGGGTCTGCTTCGCAGCAAACGAAGAACAAGCAAGAAACTGAGTTTGCAATCTGATATTGCGAACATAAGATGAAAGCTTTAATGAAGGCGGGTTCTTTGACGCTTTGTCCGGCTTGAACACAAACGGCACGCAAGTTGCAGCTATGGCTAACTTTAATCTAAACAAAACCCAAAGTCTAAACGGTGCCCTAAGGGCTATATATAAGAGGGGGTGAATTTCGTGGCACTTGGTGGAGGGGTCCAAACTAACCCTATCTTGTTTCCACACATACTGGACTCTAAAATAGCCTATACTTATGTATTTCGAAATTACATGGTCCTGGCTCAATAATAAGGTGACGCGAGCACCTAGAATAGCCTCCGGACGAAATTTATGAAGTGGCATCTTGTATATTTCGTCCAAGGCTTCATGCACTCATTATGGTGGCTTCAAAGTCCCGAAATCATCATTTGTAACTCCGTTTGTCCCTCTTTGCGATGCCATCATCTCCATGCTTGTTCTTGCTCCAGTGTTCATCCTTCTCCAAGCTAGGCCCTTCATTTGTAAGCAAAACAAATGTATCCAATTTACGCAAAGATCATATTCTCATGAACATTAGAATCATTACCAAGAAACGAAAGTACCTAGTAATTTAGTTGAAGCGCGAGCTCTAGTAATTGGTCCAGTATGTATAGGGGCTGCGAGCTCTAGCAGGGGCTGTGGGTGTAACAATGGTATTGATGTCCTCATCAGTATACGTCATCCATTTTTACTTCCCTTGATTTTTGCATATATGACACATGAATAGATGGGTAACTTGCATAGTTCATAAAATCTAAAGCCAACAAATTAGCACAAGAACTAGAAGGCATGAAAATATTGCAACTCAGTTTGCACATATAAGTGAAGCTCTTATTTATTTCAAAAGATTGACAATGTTCATCATTAAACCATCCCAACACTGGTGAATAAACCTTATTTGAATCAAATTTACATGCTACAACATGCTTAGATAAGCAAACATGCAATGAGTCATTCACACGTAATCATCACCAAGATTAGAGGTCATATCAAAATGATTAAACATTGATTCTTTTGCATCAACAGTTAATCAATAGGTGCTCTCAAAATTGTTGGTATTTCATTGTTTGATCACATGGCAAAGTTAAATTATCAACATAATCCTCTAAAATAGGTGTTGTGATCAAAGTAGTGGGTAGCTCAACGATGATGTATTCAAGTTAAATAGGCATGCATTTCTCATGTAAAAGTGGAAAATCTGCACTTTGTCATTACCTCTTATAGTCAACTCAGATGATGCAGCACTCTCGATGGTGATGTGTCACATGGTGGAGATGATGTAGTCCTTGCAACAACGGATGTGGTTGTCATAGTACGCCTAGTAGTTGAATAAACATCTGTATCAACAGTTGGAATGTGCACCGTGCGCTTGTTCTCCTTGTGGGCAACACATCGCTTTTATTTCTCGTTCACTTTGCAAGCAAGATAAACAAATGGTCCATAGGATAACACTCTTCATGAATTAGTATCTCCTGAATATTATGGTTTAATCCTCCCAAAATCTATCCATAAAATCTTCTTCACTTTTTCTAAAATGAGTGCAACATGGTAGTTTGTAAATCATCATAATATTTTGTTACGTGTCACTACCTTGTTTTAAATGTTCCAGCTTTTTTAATCATGCCACTAATATAATAACATACTAATCTATCTCTCATGACATGTTTTAAATCATCCCAAGTATTAGGTACATAATCGTGGTGTAACCGACAATATTCACTCCACCAAACTAGAGCATAACCAGTGAAAGAACCAACCGAACCGTGAACTTTTTACGCTCATCAAAATTATGGGAAGCAAATATATTATTTATGTCTAACTCCCATTCAATATATAAAGCAGGTCTAAAACGGCCATTAAATGGTGGTATAGAAACATGAACCTAATCATGTGCATTTGGATGTTTGTGCACCTCTCGTGATTTGGCATTGTGGTATTTGATAGGTGGTGGCATGTCTCCATGATCGACAAAGCCCATGAATTAACTCGATCCTGGCATGATTAGTAGAACAAGAAACAAAATCCAAAATAATGTTCCTACAACTACTAGGATGTGGTGGTAAAACGCCACAAGAAGCAAATATCAATGTCTTACAAGTTCTTACCATGCAAAGAAAGTGATCGCAACCAATGTGTCAAGTAACTCCAATATTGAGTAAACCGATTGTTGTGAGTGCGATCTATACACGATGTAGAAATATGTGGAGCTGGGTTGGCAATATATGGTAGCAAAAGATTAGCAATAATCAATTCAAAGATGCAATGTTGAATAAACGCCAACGACGCAGATCGCGGTTGGTCCTAGGCTAGACCGACTAGAGACGCGAGCCTAGAACACTAATGAGGTCACGGCATAGCACAACTAGCATCAATGAAGGATACTAAGTAGCTCTTGACAGCAAGATATAAGTGAAGATCACAACGGTAGTGAAGATAATGATGAAAACAACTACCAAGCAGACATACAACAACTCTCTCCAACTTTCCTCTTGAAAACTTTGAGACAATTTTCTGATAAATTCTTTCAAAGAATGCTACTAACTCAAGCTTTCCAATGCAAAAAGAATCACTCAATTCCGAGTTGATATGAGGAGTCAAAGAATTCTAAAACTGGCCCGAAAAATTGGAACAAGCTGTGTTCACGAACTTCGAGGGCTAAAAGACCTATTTAGAAGCCGATTTTGAGGTGTCAAATATTGAACTAGCTTCTCAAATATTTACATGCCTGTCTCTAGCTTCAATTTGAGTACTCACGAGCCAAAACGGACTTCATGAGGAAGATACACCTGTTTTATCGAATAAGGCGCAAAAACAGATTCTAATCCGAATTCGTACGAGGTTGATTCTAGATAGATCCGATTTTCTTTTTTCTTATTTTCCTCACGCTTTTTTTTCTTTTTTCCTTTTTCTCTTTTTTTTCTTCCTTTTTCTTTTTTCTCTTTTTTTTTTCTTCCCTTCCAAGACAAACTAGATAAGATGCAGATTGGATCAAAGCAAGATGTGAATGACCTCAACTATGATTATGACAATGAATGGCACAGAGACGGGTGGAAATTAATAGATGGGATGGTGGAAAGGAAGGATAATGATGCAGCGGCGGCGTGACTAATGTGAAAGAACTCAAACTCTAAAGGAACTAGACACTAAGACCAGAATCGACACGACGATGCAACCGATAATTCAACTATGCAAGCAACGAATAGAAAATTGCAATGGCTCAGATGGCTTGGATAAAGGATGAACAGATCTAACTTTTTTGTGGCTTTTTCATGGACTATAGGTATGAATGATGATGCGATCTAAACTACTAAAACTGTAAAATCTCACCGAGCAACTCAAAACCGATACCACTTGATAGAGGGTGATGAGCATCCTTCCATCATCCCCATGGACTCTACATCAACACCTACAACACCACAAGGACCGATCACTCGAGCACGTGAGCTCTTGAAACCGAGGTGACATCACTCCTCTCACAACTCTCCTTTGATTCACATGAGACATGGTTACTACCTCAAACGGAAACTCTATGCATACTCAGCACCAAGTAGTCGACCATGAAGATGCTAGGAAGCAAGGAGAATCGGAAGTGGAAGACATGCATGGAGACGGAGAGAAGAAAGCAACAAGAACCAGAGAGGCGGACGATCCGGACGGAGGCCGGACGATCCGGAGAGTTCGGATGATCCGGACTCGGTCCCGACGATCCGCTACAACGAAGGCAACAAGTTTCCCCGAAGTTGACCATCCGGTCTCATCCGGATCATCCGACCCCGCCGGACGTCCGGACCGCCAAAGACATCCGCCCGTCACGCCACCGAGCCTCCAGCTCATCCGGGTCCCCACCGGATCATCCGCCAGCCCGATCATCCGACTCGTCCGATCATCCGCCACGCCAGGCGTGTGTTGGGCTGAGCCCATGTACCCTTCTCGCCCAAACTCTATATATAGGACCCCATCTCCTCACTTTGAGACTTAGCATTGATTAGCTCATTTGTGTGAGAGCTTTGATGCGAGCATCCCACGCTCATCCCCATGTACACCGACAACTCCAAGCCCCAAGGATACATAAGATGAGACCTCGATGCGCCATTAGACACAAGGTGAATTCACCTCTTCGAACTGCCACCGTGATATGAGACACGGCCATTACCTTCATGCATGGACCTTGCATACACTGTGTACAAACCAAGATGACCATGGAGAATCCAAGGACCAAGGCCAAGCATGGAAGAGGAGAAGGAAGAAGAAGAATGGAGCAACACCGGAGTTGCCCGGATCATCCGGACACCTCAAATGGATCATCCCACGGATCATCCGACCTCCTGGATCATCCGCAAATGCGCCAAGACTACGTAGCGCTCCGACGGCCGGATCATCCGGACGGTCGCCTGATCATCCGGACCTCGACACCCGGATCATCCGCAACCATCCATCCCATCCTCCTACCTCAAGACGTGACTTGGGCCGAAGTTCGTGTACCCCTTCGGGCCTCACTTACCCCTTCGTGGCTTAGCACTATAAATAGACCTCCTCCTCCCACTTTGAGGGTTAGCGTTGGTTTAGCTCTCAAGATTAGAGATAGATGACACGCCATCTATTGATTCCTCCTCTCGAGAGACCGCGTCTTTTCGGAGAAGATCTCTTGATACAAGACCTTTTAGGGAAGATCCCTCATGGATTTGATAGAGGAAGGTGTCCCGATCTTTCGATGAGATGATAACTATCATTTGGTGAAGATGACTTTGACGATCCCATTACAAACGGCATGACGCTATGCTTCTTTAGCAATCGCTAAACCAATCTCCCGAGGTTATCGATTTGACGCCAAGTTAACCATCAACTCCGACCAATGAAGGTCTATTCCTCGCAAGCAATCAAAGAACAAGCAAGAATATGATAAAAGCAATCTGAATATTGCGTAGTATGTATGAAGTATTGATAAAGATGGGGATCCGTAAGCGGTCTTGGTCTGGTCGTTGGACACAACGGGCATAATGGTTGCAATGGCTAATCTTTAACTAAACAAATCCCAAGGAAAAAGCTACTAGATGGATCTACTCTATATAGGAGCAGGTGTGCGGCCAAGGAGGTGGGAGGACGTCCCAAGGCAGCCTAAACTAACCCTAGGCGCATAAGGCCAATGGGCCCAAGTGGAGGTGACGAACACCTTTGGACTTGTAGTTTGACTCGGATTCAGTGCAACAGATTGTTTTGTCCATAACTCAACGCTCTGACGATGTTAAGGTGATTCCGTGATTGTGCTGGAAAGAGCATCAAATCTACTTTCCAAAAAAAAAGAATCACCCAATTGGAGTCCGTATGAAAAGTTGTTGGCGTTTTCTGAGTCAGGTAGTATGTCTGTGCAGTCCGAATCTGAATCCGAACGTGAGTAGACTTGGACTTTCATCTTCTCTTGGGCCAAAAAGTGACGTGAGAGGACTTTTTGAACAGCAAATAAACATCTCTTTCTTCCTTTATCTTCATATGTGGATTGTACAAATGTCCCATACACCTGCAATTAGACAAAACACAAAAGTGTGTGAAATATTTTTGTTCTGGATAACATAAATAGATTATTGAATAGTTTTGCACTAGAAATCACCTGACAAATATGCATGTATGAAATATTTTTGGTCATATAAGGTACTCATGTCCTCATCATCCTCTCCTTTTGAAAATAAAGTCAGCCCCTCATGCTGTTTAATCTGAAATGGCTAACAAAAAGAGACAAGGTGTACATGTTGTATATGTATACGCTCATCCATTTTTACTTCCCTTGATTTTTGCATATATGACACATGAATAGATGAGTAACTTGTATAGTTCATAAAATCTAAAGCCAACAAATTAGCACAAGAACTAGAAGGCATGAAAATATTATAACTCAGTTTGCACATATAAGTGAAGCTCTTATTTATTTCAAAAAGATTGACAATGTTCATCATTAAACCATCCCAACATTGGTGAATAAACCTTATTTGAATCAAATTTACATGCTACAACATGCTTAGATAAGCAAACATGCAATGAGTCATTCGACATGTAATCATCACCAAGATTAGAGGTCATATCAAAACGATTAAACATTGATTCTTTTGCATCAACAAGCTAATTCAATGGGTGCTCTCAAAATTGTTGGTATTTCAATTGTTTGATCACATGGCATAGTCAAATTATCAACATAATCCTCAAAAATAGGTGGTGTAATCAAAGTAGTGTAGCTCAACACATGATGTATTCAAGTTAACTAGGGATGCATCATTCTGCGTGAAGTTATATCATCAATACCTCTTATCGTTACCTTGTCGCAAAGACGAAATGATGTAGTTACGCTGCATTTAGACAATGCACCATACTCTTGAGATGATGTCATCCGAGGTGGGGCTGCTTAGTAGGTGCAACGGTGGAGGAACCAACCGGCTGTGGTGAGCATGAATCGGAATTGTAGTTGTTGTAGTCACCCAATGCATCCTCCCGTAATCGCTTTCAAAGGTACAAGCACCTAACATACATACCAAGAATGCAACGAGGAATATAATCAAATCTTGCTCGAATATCATGGTTCAAAACCACCAAAAATCTATTCATTGTATCATTCTCAGATTCTTCTATGTCGCCAATGATGTATATAAGATTTGAACTCTTGTAGTAAGCATGAACAGTGTTATTGCCTTGTTTAAATTGTTCAAATTTATGCGAAGCACTAATTCATTAGTAAGGAGGAAAAATTGTTTTCATTACATCTTTCAAATCTTTCCAAGTTGTGGGTTGGTTATCAAGGTTTTCTTACAATGCACATTCCACCAAACTGTAGCAAAACCAAGAATGCTCTAGTGGCAGCTCGCATCGCCAAGTTCGTAAAAGCCATGGTGACTAAAACTTGTTCTACTTCAAGCTCCCAAGCTATGATAAATAACAGGATTAAATCTACCCTCAAATGACAGTAAAGAGCTAACCCGGTATGTGCTTGTGTGTGTTGTCCCAACTCGTGATGGTGAAGATGTGTTCACAGTCCAAGAACTTCTATCTCCAAACCTGTCATGATTAGTAGAGACAAGAAACAAAATCCAAAAATAATGTTCCTATAACTACTAGGATGTGGTGGTAAAATGCTCACAGTAAAGCAAATATCAACGTCTTACAAGTTCTTACTATGCAAAGAGGCGGTGATCGGCAATCAAATGTGTCAAGTAACTCCTATATTGAGTAAAGCGATTGCTGTGGGAGCGTGACGATACACGGTGTAGAAACATGTGGTGCTGGTTGGGTTATATATGGTAGCAAAAGATTAGCAATAATCAATTCAAAGATGCAATGTTGAATAAACGCCAACGACTTGCATCGTGGCAAGGTCCTAGGCTAGACTGGACTAGAGACGCGAGCTCAGAACACTAATGAGGTCCCGCATAGCACAACTAGCATCAATGAAGGATACTAAGTAGCTCTTCACAGCAAGATATAAGTGAAGATCACAATGGTAGTGAAGATAATGATGAAAACAACCACCAAGTAGGGACATACAACAAATCTCTCTCCAACTTTCCTCTCTGAAAAAGTTTGAGCCAATTTCTCTGATAAATTTTCAAAGAATGCTACTAACTCAAGCTTTCC
The DNA here is from genome assembly GCA_021437245.1 of Aegilops speltoides. Lineage (NCBI taxonomy): Eukaryota > Viridiplantae > Streptophyta > Magnoliopsida > Poales > Poaceae > Aegilops > Aegilops speltoides. The sequence continues at coordinate 297,545,098 of CM038147.1, forward strand.
AATGCAAAAAGAATCACTCAATTCCGAACTGATATGAGGAGTCAAAGAATTCTAAACGGCCTCAAAATTGGAACAATCTGTGTTCACGAACTTCGGAGGGCAAAAAGACCTATTTATTTAGCCGATTTTGAGGTGTCAAATAATGAACTAGCTTCTGCAACTATTTAGATGCTGCTCGTCACTAGCTTCAATTTGAGTACTCATGGAGCCAAAACGGATTTCAGATGAGGAAGATACACCTGTTTTACTGAACAGTGCGCAAAACATGATTCCAACTGGAATTCAGTAATGTAGATTGATTCTAGATAGATCCTTTTTCTTTTTCTTTCTTTTTTTTCTCACGCTTTTTTTTCTTTCTTTCTCCTTCTCTTTTTTTTCTTTCCTTTTCTCTCTTTTTTCTCTTCTTTTCTCTTTTTTTTCTCCCTTCCAAGACAAACTAGATAAGATGCAGATTGATCAAAGGTAAGATGTGAATGACCTCAACTATGATTATGACAATGAATGGTGCGTAGCACGTGGTGGAAATTAATAGATGGGATGGTGGACAGCGGAAGGATAATGATGCAAATGCGGCGTGACTAATGTGAATCGAACTCGAACTCTAAAGGAACTAGACACTCAAGACCAAGAATCCATTCACGCATTTACGCAAACCGATAATTCAAATATGCAAGCAATGAATAGAAAATTGCAAAGGTTCGGATCAAGCCGGATAAAGGATGAATAGATCTAACTTTTTTGTGGCTTTTTCATGGACTGAGGTATGAAATGATGTAGATGCGATCTAAACTAAGGAAAATGTAAAATCTCACCGAGCAACCTGAAACGATACCACTTGATAGAGGCAAACCCGATCTTTCGATGAGATGATAACTATCGATTTGGTGAAGATGACTTTGACGATCCGACTACAAACGCATGACGCTATACTTAGCAATCGCTAAACCAATCTCCGAGGTTACCGGGCCGAAGCACGATCAACCGTCTATTCCAAGCAATCAAGAACAAGCAAGAATATGATAAAAGCAATCTGAATATTGCGTATGTATGAAGTATTGATAAAGATGGGGATCCGTAAGCGGTCTTGGTCTGGTCGTTGAACACAAACGAAGTACACGGTTGCAATGGCTAACTTTTAACTAAACAAATCCCAAGGAAAAGCTACTAGATGGATCTACTTATATAGGAGCAAGGGTGGCGGCCAAGGAGGTGGAGGACGTCCCAAGGCAGCCTAAACTAACCCTAGGTCGTACAAGGCCAATGGGCCCAAGTGGAGGTGACGAACACCTTTGGACTTGTAGTTTGACTCGGATTCTGGTGCAGCGTCAGATTGTTTTGTCCACAAATCAAACGACGGATTTAAGGTGATTCCAATTGTGCTGGAAAGAGCATGAAATCTACTTTCCAACAAAAAAGAATCACCCAATTCGAGTCCGTATGAAAAAGTTGGCGTTTTGAGTCAGGTATGTCTGGCAGTCCGAATCTGAATCCGAACGAGAGACTTGGACTCTATCTTCTCTTGGGCCAAAAGTGACGTGAGAGGACTTTTTGAACAGCAAATAAACATCTCTTTCTTCCTTATCTTCATATGTGGATTGTACAAATGTCCCATACACCTGCAATTAGACAAAACACAAAAGTGTGTGAAGTATTTTTGTTCGATAACATAAATAGATTATTGAATAGTTTGCACTAGAAATCACCCGACAAATATGCATGTATGCAATATTTTGGTCATATAAGGTACTCATGTCCTCATCAGATTCAAGGCCTCCTCCGGAGATGAACGGTTCCTTTGTATCCTTACCCTAGTTGACTATGTATCTTGTGGATCTCGTGGTGTATGTTGATCTAGCACTTGTGTGATCGATTCCTTGTTTGTTGAGTGATTTCTCGCTTTCCCCGTGATTCCCTCGCAAGCTCCGTGTTCTTCGTGTTCCTCCGTAGGATCCCTCCAAACGTGAAAGATCGACGAATTAGGGTTCCACCTACATCATATGGTGTCATGAGCCACGTTGATCACGCTTTTGGAGCCCCTACCGTGTTTTTCTAGCTTGATTTTGTTGATTTCGCCCTAAATCCGAAAATCCCCACCAAAAATAGCCCCAAATTTTTTGTGATTTGTTGGTTTTGATGATGATTTTGATCCATGGATTTGCTTGGTTTCAAGTGGATCTAGCATTTCCCCAAGTTTCCACCTTCCATCCACGAAATCCTCAAATTTTGCCCCAAAATCATCCATTTCCACCAAAAATCGCCGAGAGCAACTCGAAGCGGATTGACTTTCCGATCATCCGGACCTTCTCCCGATCATCGGACCAAGCCTCGATCAGCTGGACGCCCGGACGTCCGGATACCCCACGCACCCGTAAAACAGAACCGGGCGACGAACCCGGATCATCCGCTATACACCCGGATCATCCGGACCTAACTCGATCATCCGGACCTCCTCCGGATGTCCGTTAACCTGAAACCGACATCGACAGATTTTTGTTTTGGCCATAACTAATTCATTCGAGTCCGATTTTGACGTTTTTAGCTCGCTTTTGAAGCTCTTGACATCCCCATCCCACAAAAATACCACCAACACCATTTGACACCATCAACGTCGGAATTTTGGCATCTTTGCCTAGGGCTTCCACCACATCATCCGCGATAGCCACCACCGACTTCCGCAACCCAACCCATTTCGCTCCCCATAGCATTTGAGGTTGTTTGAGTAGTGACTTGAGTCTCCTGAGGTGTTTCTGCTACTTAGGGACGGTTGCCTTCATCAACCACCACCACCACCACTTCCACATAACCTTCCCACCATACACTTCCGACAACCCAACTTAACCCAATTGTTGTTTGAGCTTGTTCGAGTTGTGGCTTGTGTCTCCTAAGGTGTTTCTGCCACTTAGGGACGGCAACTTCAACTCCGACTGTATAGCCCATCATTCCACTTCCGCATTGCTTAGTGCAACACCACCACCGCTTCGCTACCACCATTTTGACATTTGTCATTTGAGATTTTGAGTTTGTTTTTCCGCTTCCTAAGGTGTTTCGCTACTTAGGACGAGTCTCCATCATCTTGATATCTACACCAAGAACACCGCCACTCATCATCGCAGCGACGGTAACCTCGACGACACCTTCAGATATTCCCTTGCAATTGCATTGTTAACCCCAGCCCATTTTATGCATTGCCTATCGAGACTAGCCATTTGAGTATTGCCGCAACGTTATTTGTGCACATTAGTGATCCACCATTCCATTGCATACATACCATATCATATTGGTATCATATCATCCATTGTGCCTCAAGTTTGTTCCCCGCATATACACAATTGCTATCTTGGTTTGTGCATTGTACAAAAGTGGCCATAGAAAAAAGCTTTAAGCAAAAGAGAGCAAAGAGCTCGTGAGCAAGTGCCATAGCATCATACCCCATGACTTGTTGCAAATTGGTGGGTTGGGGCCAAGTTTTGATTGCTTTGATCTTAGTTTCATCAACATGAACACCTTTTGAAGAGACAACGAAACCCAAGAAAACCACTTTGTCAACTCCAAAAGTGCATTTCTTCAAGTTGGCATAAAGACTTTCTTTTCGAAGTGTTTGCAAAACAAGCTTAACATGATCAAGATGCTCTTTCATGGTTTTGCTAAACACAAGAATATCATCGAAGTAAACCACAACAAAGATTCCAATGTATGGACGAAGTACATGATGCATGAGGCGCACAAAAGTTCCGGGAGCTTCCGACAAACCCATAGGCATAACCAACCATTCATATAAGCCAAATTTTGTTTTGAAAGCGGTTTTCCATTCATCACCCTCATGAATGCGGATTTGATAATAGCCACTTTTAAGATCAATTTTGAGAAAAGTTGGCTCCACTAAGTTCATCAAGCATATCATCTAGGCGAGGAATGGGATGCCTATAGCGCACGGTGATAGCATTTATGGGTCTACAATCGGAGCACAAGCGGAAACTTCCATCGGGCTTAGGCACAAGTATAACGGGCACGGCACAAGGGCTTAAGCTTTCACGTACATGACCGTTGTCAATTAGTTGTTGTACTTGCCGTTGAATCTCCTTGGTTTCTTCGGGATTGACACGGTAGGGAGCTTTGTTTGGAAGTGGTGCTCCGGGGATGAGGTCGATTCGATGCTCAATGCCTCGAAGAGGAGGTAGACCCGGAGGTAGCTCATCGGGGAAAACATCTTGAAATTCCTGCAAAAGAGATTGAAACACCAAAGGTAGCTCATGAGTGGTGTTAGTTTTTGGTTCTCCATCCTTGCACCCAAGGACAAAGTGCATCACACTCGATGGGTTCTCACACACTTCTCGCATCTCATGTTTGGTGGCGAATAGTATGAGGTTTTTCTCTAGGCTAAGAGGCGCTCAAATTTGGCTTGTGGCTCTCACTCACTTTTTGGTGGCTCACTTTCTCACTCTTCTCTCTTTGGTTGGTGGCTTGTTTGTCGGCTATCACTTGACTAGGAGACATGGGTCGTAGGACATATTCTTTGCATTTCATCTTGAAGCTATAGTGGTTTGTACGCCCATTGTGGTATACACCACGGTCGAATTGCCATGGCCGACCAAGGAGGAGGTGGCAAACGGTCATTGGGACCACATCTGATGTAGGGTGGAACCCTAATTCGTCGATCTTTCACGTTTGGAGGGGATCCTACGGAGGGAACACGAAGAACGCGCGGAAGAACGAGAGGAAATCACGGGGAAGAACGAGAGAGACACTCAACCGACAAGAGATCGATCACACAAGGTCTAGATCATCGAAGCACGAGTGATACATGGTCCAAAATCAACAAAGGAAAGATACAAAGGTAGCCATTCTTCTCCCGGAGGAGGTCTTGAATCCACGAGGGGATCTTCCCTTATAGGGGTCTTGAATCCGATGGATCTTCTCCTGATGAGGACATGACTACCTTGGATAAGTCCAAAAATATTGCATACATGCATATTTGTCAGGTGATTTCTAGTGCAAACTATTCAATATATATATTTATGTTATCCAGAACAAAAATACTTCACATACTTTTGTGTTTTGTCTAATTGCAGGTGTATGGGACATTTGTACAATCCACATATGTAGATAAGGGAAAAGGAGAAGTTTAGGTGCTGTTCAAAAAGTCTTCTCACGTCATTTTTGGGCCAAGAGAAGATAGAGTCAAAGTCTCTCACGTTCTGGATTCAGATTCGGACTGCACAGACATACCTGACTCAAAACGTCAACAACTTTTTCATACGGACTCCGAATTGGGTGATTCTTTTTTTGTTGGAAAGTAGATTTCATGCTCTTTCTAGCACAGTTGGAATGACCTTAAAAGCCGTCTGGAGCGTTGAGTTATGGGCGAAACAATCTGACACTACACCAGAATCCGAGTCAAACTACAAGTCCAAAGGTGTTACGTCACCTCCACTTGGGCCCATTGGCCTTGTACGACCTAGGGTTAGTTTTAGGCTGCCTTGGGACGTTCTTCCACCTCCTTGGCCGCCACCCCTTGCTCCTATATAAGTAGATCCATCTAGTAGCTTTTTCCTTGGGATTTGTTTAGTTAATGTTAGCCATTGCAACTTCGTGTACTTCATTTGTGTCCAACGACCAGACCAAGACCACTTACGGATCCCCACCTTTATCAATACTTCATACATACTCGCAATATTCAGATTGCTTTTATCATATTCCTGCTTGTTCTTCGATTGCTTGCAGGAATAGACCTTCGTGGTCAGGTTGATTGTGCTCCGGCGTGGTCAATAACCTCTCGGAGTTGGTTTAGCGATTGCTAAGGCGCAACATCGTGCACGTTTGTAGTCGGATCGTCAAAGTCGTCTCCACCGAATCGATAGTTATCGCCTCATCGAAGATCGGGACCTCGCCTATCAAGTGGTATCAGTTTTCAGGTTGCTCGGTGAGATTTTACAGTTTTTCATAGTTTAGATCGCATCAGTCATTCATACCTACAGTCCATGAAAAAGCCACAAAAAAAGTTAGATCTGTTCATCCTTTATCCAAGCCAGTCTGAGCCTTTGCAATTTTCGCCTGATCCAATCTCCATCTTATCTACTTTGTCTTGGACAGAGGAAAAAAAAGATAGAGAAAAAAAAGAGAAAAAAAGGAAAAAAAAAGAAAAAGAGAGAGAAGAAAAAGAAAAAAAAAGCGTGAGAAAAAAAAAAGAGAAGAAAAAAAATCGGATCTATCTAGAATCAATCTCGTACCTGAATTCGGATTGGAATCTGTTTTGCGCACTGTTCAGTAAAACAGGTGTATCTTCCTCATACGAAGTCCGTTTGGCTCCGTGAGTACTCAAATTGAAGCTAGAGACGAGCCGCATCTAAATAGTTGCAGAAGCTAGTTCAATATTTGACACCTCAAAATCGGCTTCTAAATAGGTCATTTTGCCCTCTGAAGTTCGTGAACACAGCTTGTTCCAATTTTTCAGCCAGTTTTAGAATTCTTTGACTCCTCATATCAACTCGAATTGAGTGATTCTGTTGCATTGGAAAGCTTGAGTTAGTAGCATTCTTTGAAAGAATTTATCATAAAATTGGCTCAAACTTTTCAAGAGGAAAGTTGGAGAGAGAGTTGTTGTATTTCCTGCTTGGTAGTTGTTTTTCATCATTATCTTTACTGCCGCTGTGATCTTCACTTATACCTTGCTGTCCAGAGCTACTTAGTATCCTTCATTGATGCTAGTTGTGCTACGCCGTGACCTCATTAGTGTTCTAGGCTCGCGTCTCTAGTCCGGTCTAGCCTAGGACCAGCATAATACCGTCGTTGAGCGTTTATTCAACATTGCATCCTTGAATTGATTATTGCTAATTTTTTGCTACCATATATAACCAACCCAGCTTCACATATTTCTACACCGTGCATACATACGCCTCTCGGCAATCGCTTTACACAATCTTTGAGTTACTTGACACCGCTGGTTGCTCGTCACCACCGCCGCATGGTAAGAACTTGTAAGATATTGATATTTGCTTTCTTGTGAGCACTTTACAACCACATCCTAGTAGTTCATAGGAACATTATTCTCGAATTTTGTTTCTTGTTTCTACAAATCATGACAGGTTTCGAGATAGAAGTTCTTGGACGATTAACACATCTTCACCATCACGAGAGTTGGGACAACACACACAAGCACATGGCCAGTTAGCTCTTTACCGTCATTTGAGGGTAGATTTAATCCTGCTATTTATCTAGCTTGGGAGCTTGAAGTAGAACAAGTTTTTAGTCAGCATGTTTTTTCTGAACTTGAGCGAGTACGAGCTGCCACTAGAGCATTTACTGGTTTTGCTTCTGTTTGGTGGAGTGTGCATTGTAAGAAAAACATTGATAACCAACCCACAACTTGGAAAGATTTGAAAGATGTAATGAGAAAACAGTTTTTCCCTCCTTACTATCGTCGTGAATTGCTTCGCAAATTTGAACAATTTAAACAAGGCAATAACGCTGTTCATATTTACTACTAAGAGTTCAAATCTTATATGCATCATTGTGACATAGAAGAATCTGAGGATGATACAATGAATAGATTTTTTGGTGGTTTGAACCATGATATTCAGGCAAGATTTCAGTATATTCCTCGTTGCATTACCGGTATGTATGTTCGTGCTTGTACCTTTGAGAGACAGTTACAGGAGGATGCATTGGGTGACTACAACAACTACTATTCCAGTTCATGCTCACCACCGTCGGTTGGTTCCTCCACCGTTGCACCTACTAGAGAAGTGCCACCTCGCATTGTGAGCGTGACATCATCTCAAGAGTATGGTGCATTGTCTACGTGTGTACCTACATCAGCTACGTCTTTGCGACAAGGTAACAGTAAAGGTATTGATGATATAACTTCACATGAGAATGATGCATCCATAGCTAACTTGAATGCATCATGTGTTGAGTTACCTAGTGATTTGAGCACATCACCTATTTTAGAGAATCTTGAAACTGTCATGAATACGTCATGTGATCAAACAACTGAAATACCAACAATTTTGAGTGCACCCATTGAATTAACTGTTGATGCAAAAGAATCAATGTTTAATCATTTTGATATGACCTCTAATCTTGGTGATGATTCTGTGTCGAATGACTCATTGCATGTTTGCTTATCTAAGCATGTTGTAGCATGTAAATTTGATTCAAATAAGGTTTATTCACCAATGTTGGGATGGTTTAATGGTGAACATTGTCAAACTTTTGAAATAAATAAGAGCTTCACTTATATGTGCAAACTGAGTTGCAATATTTTCATGCCTTCTAGTTCTTGTGCTAATTTGTTGGCTTTAGATTTTATGAACTATGCAAGTTACTCATCTATTCATGTGTCATATAAGCAAAAATCAAGGGAAGTAAAAATGGATGACGATACATATACAACATGTACACCTTGTCTCTTTTGTTAGCCACATTTCAGATTAAGCAACGCCGAGGACGGCTTTGTTTTCAAGAAGGGAGGATGATGAGGACATGACTACCTTGGATAAGACCAAAATATTGCATACATGCATATTTGTCAGGTGATTTCTAGTGCAAACTATTCAATATATATATTTATGTTATCCAGAACAAAAATACTTCACATACTTTTGTGTTTTGTCTAATTGCAGGTGTATGGGACATTTGTACAATTCACATATGAAGATAAGGGAAAAGGAGAAGTTTAGGTGCTGTTCAAAAAGTCTTCTCACGTCACTTTTGGGCCAAGAGAAGATAGAGTCCAAGTCTCTCACGTTCTGGATTCAGATTCGGACTGCACAGACGTACCTGACTCAAAACGTCAACAACTTTTTCATACGGACTCCGAATTGGGTGATTCTTTTTTTGTTGGAAAGTAGATTTCATGCTCTTTCTAGCACAGTTGGAATCACCTTAAAAGCCGTCTGGAGCGTTGAGTTATGGACGAAACAATCTGACGCTGCACCAGAATCCGAGTCAAACTACAAGTCCAAAGGTGTTACGTCACCTCCACTTGGGCCCATTGGCCTTGTACGACCTAGGGTTAGTTTTAGGCTGCCTTGGGACGTCCTCCCACCTCCTTGGCCGCCACCCCTTGCTGCTATATAAGTAGGTCCATCTAGTAGCTTTTTCCTTGGGATTTGTTTAGTTAAAGTTAGCCATTGCAACTTCGTGTACTTCGTCTGTCCAACGACCAGACCAAGACCACTTACGGATCCCCACCTTTATCAATACTTCATACATACTCGCAATATTCAGATTGCTTTTATCATATTCTTGCTTGTTCTTCGATTGCTTGCAGGAATAGACCTTCGTGGTCAGGTTGATTGTGCTCCGGCGTGGTCAATAACCTCTCAGAGTTGGTTTAGCGATTGCTAAGGCGCAACGTCGTGTACGTTTGTAGTCGGATCGTCAAAGTGTCTCCACCAAATCGATAGTTATCATCTCATCGAAAGATCAGGACACCCTCGCCTCTATCATCTCCTAGACGGAGGTCCTGATCTCCGTGGAGAAGTACCGGTGGATGAGCAAAGGCTCTCACACACAAATATGAGCTAATCCAATGCTAAGTCTCAAAGTGAGGAGAGGGGGTCCTATATATAGAGTCTGGAGCGAAGGGGTACATGGGCTCAGCCCAACACGCGCGCGCAGGCGCTGGCCGGACGATCCGGGCGATGGTCCGGATGATCCGGGCTGGTCCGGGTGGGGGCCCGGATGGTCCGGGTGCTCGGCTGGTGACGGCGCAGGGCCGGACGTCCGGCTGGTGGTCCGGATGATCCGGGCCGGGGTCCGGATGATCCGGCTTCAGCGTGGGGGTTCTGTTGCCATCGGCCGATTTGGCCGGATCGTCCGGACCGGGGTCCGGATCATCCGGGCTCTGTCCGGATCGTCCGGGCCTCCGTCCGGAACGTCCGGCCTTCCTGGTTCTTGTTGCTTTCTCCTCTCCGTCTTCACGTAGGTCTTCCGCTTCCGATTCTCCTTGCTTCCTAGCTTCTTCAGGGTCGACCCCTTGGTGCCTGAGTATGCATAGAGTTTCTGTTTGAGGTAGTAGCCATGTCTCATGTGAATCGAAGGAGAGTTGTGAGAGGAGTGATGTCACCTCGGTTTCAAGAGCTCTTGCATGTGCTCGAGTCATCGGTCCTTGTGGTGTTGTAGGTGTTGATGTAGAGTCCATCGGGATGATGGAAGGATGCTCCGCATCATATCCCCTCCCTTCGAAAGGATCCGACATCGGATCTAGTTCTTCATCACCATGGAAAGGGGAGAGGTCTTTGACGTTGAAGGTGTCGCTCACGTTGTACTTGTCGCTTGGTAGGTCGAGCTTGTAGGCGTTGTTGTTGTAGCGTGCTAACACCTTGAAGGGTCCATCGGCTCGAGGTAGGAGTTTGGACTTGCGCTCATTGGGGAAGCGTTCCTTGCGAAGGTGTAGCCACACGAGATCGCCTATGTTGAAGATCATGGGTTGCTTGTTGATGTTGAGCTTGGACGCTAGTCGTTGTACTTGGCGCTCGATTGTATTTCTTGTATCTTCATGCATCTTCTTGATGTAGCTTGCACGGGTGCTTGCGTCGAGGTTGGTGCGCTCTTGTAGAGGTACAGGTAGGATGTCCAATGGGGACAATGGGTTGAAGCCGTAGACGACCTCGAAGGGGGACTTGCCGGTCGTCGAATGTCTTGCGTGGTTGTAGGCGTACTCGGCGATGGGTAGACACGCCTCCCACTCCTTGATGTTCTTCTTGATCAACACGCGAAGTAGAGTGGAGAGCGTCCAGTTTGTCACCTCCGTTTGGCCGTCGGTTTGAGGATGGTATGCGGAGGAGAACAAGAGCTTGATTCCGAGCTTGGCGCAAAGAGTTTTCCAAAAGTAACTCAAGAACTTGACGTCGCGGTCGGAGACGATTGACTTTGGTACTCCATGGAGGCGCAAGATTTCCCTACAAAATAGATTTGCAATATGTGAAGCATCGTCTACTTTGTTGCAAGGAATGAAATGTGCCATTTTGGAAAAGTTGTCCACAACAACAAATACGGAGTCCTTTCCATTTTGAGTTCTAGGCAAACCAAGTACAAAGTCCATGCTAATGTCTTCCCAAGGTTGATAAGGAATAGGAAGAGGCATGTAAAGACCATGAGATTGAGCTTTTGACTTAGCTTTGCGGCATGTTGAGCATCTGGTGGTGAAGCGTGAGACGTCGCGAAACATCTTGGGCCAAAAGTAGTTCTTGGAGAGCGTGGCGAAGGTCTTGTCGCGTCCAAAATGTCCCATGAGTCCACCTCCATGAGCCCCTTGCAAAAGTAGCAAACGAAGAGAAGACTCGGGTATGCAAAGTTTGTTAGCTTTCATAAGATAACCATCCTTGAGGTAATATTGTTTCCAAGATGTATGCGTCAAACATTTAGCATAATGAGGTGCAAAAGATGGATCACTAGCATACAAATCTTTGATGTGCTCAAAGCCAATAACATTCAACTCAAGTTGGGTGACAAGCGTGCATATGCGTGAAAGTGCATCGGCAACTACATTTTCCTTGCCCTTAATGTACTTGATCACATATGGAAAAGATTCAATAAATTCACTCCATTTGGCATGACGCTTGTTCAATTTAGTTTGACCTTTTAAGTACTTAAGCGTTTCATGATCGGTATAGATGACAAACTCATGAGGTCTAAGATAATGTTCCTGATAGAGGCGGAGGTGTCCCGATCTTTCGATGAGATGATAACTATCGATTTGGTGAAGACGACTTTGACGATCCGACTACAAACGTGCACGACGTTGCGCCTTAGCAATCGCTAAACCAACTCCGAGAGGTTATTGATCACGCCGAGCACGATCAACTCGACCACGAAGGTCTATTCCTGCAAGCAATCAAGAACAAGCAAGAATATGATAAAGCAATCTGCATATTGCGAATATATATGAAGTATTGATAATGGTGGGGATCCGTAAGCGGTCTTGGTCTGGTCGTTGGACACAAACGAAGTACACGAAGTTGCAATGGCTAACTTTTAACTAAACAAATCCCAAGGGAAAAGCTACTAGATGGATCTACTTATATAGGAGCAAGGGGTGGCGGCCAAGGAGGTGGGAGGACGTCCCAAGGCAGCCTAAAACTAACCCTAGGTCGTACAAGGCCAATGGGCCCAAGTGGAGGTGATGTAACACCTTTGGACTTGTAGTTTGACTCGGATTCTGGTGCAGCGTCAGATTGTTTCGTCCATAACTCAACGCTCCGGACGGATTTTAAGGTGATGCCAATTGTGCTGGAATGAGCATGAAATCTACTTTCCAACAAAAAAAGAATCACCCAATTCGGAGTCGGTATGAAAAAGTTGTTGACGTTTTAAGTCAGGTATGTCTATGCAGTCCGAATCTGAATTCAGAACGTGAGAGACTTGGACTCTATCTTCTCTTGGCCCAAAAGTGACGTGAGAAGACTTTTTGAACAGCACCTAAACTTCCCGTATCTTCATATGTGGATTGTACAAATGTCCCATACACCTGCAATTAGACAAAACACAAAACTATGTGAAGTATTTTTGTTCTAGATAACATAAATATATTATTGAATAGTTTGCACTAGAAATCACCTGACAAATATGCATGTATGCAATATTTTTGGTCTTATCCAAGGTAGTCATGTCCTCATCATCCTCCCCTTCTTGAAAACAAAGCCGTCCTCGGCGTTGCTTAATCTGAAATATGGCTAACAAAAGAGACAAGGTGTACATGTTGTATATGTATACGTCATCCATTTTTACTTCCCTTGATTTTTGCATATATGACACATGAGTAACTTGCATAGTTCATAAAATCTAAAGCCAACAAATTAGCACAAGAACTAGGCATGAAAATATTGCAACTCAGTTTGCACATATAAGTGAAGCTCTTATTTATTTCAAAAGATTGACAATGTTCATCATTAAACCATCCCAACATTGGTGAATAAACCTTATTTGAATCAAATTTACATGCTACAACATGCTTAGATAAGCAAACATGCAATGAGTCATTCGACACAGAATCATCACCAAGATTAGAGGTCATATCAAAACGATTAAACATTGATTCTTTTGCATCAACAGTTAATTCAATGGATGCACTCAAAATTGTTGGTATTTCAGTTGTTTGATCACATGACGATTCATGACAAGATCAAGATTCTCTAAAATAGGTGTTGTGCTCAAATCACTGTGTAACTCAACACATGATGCATTCAAGTTAACTAGGGATGCATCATTCTCATGTGAAGTTATATCATGAACACCTTTATGTTACCTTGTCGCAAAAACGTAGCTGATGTAGGTATACACGTAGACAATGCACCATACTCTTGAGATGATGTCGCGCCACAATCCGAGGTGGGGCTTTCTAGTAGGTGCAACGGTGGAGGAACCAACCGACGGTGGTGAGCATGAACTGAATAGTAGTTGTTGTAGTCACCCAATGCATCCTCCTCAGAATCGCTCTCAAAGGTACAAGCATGAACATACATACCGTAATGCAACGAGGAATATACTGAAATCTTGCCTGAATATCATGGTTCAAACCACCAAAAATCTATTCATTGTATCATCCTCAGATTCTTCTATGTCACAATGATGCATATAAGATTTGAACTCTTGGTAGTAAGTATGAACAGTGTTATTGCCTTGTTTGAATTGTTCAAATTTATGAAGCAATTCACCATTTATAGTAAGGAGGGAAAACTGTTTTCTCATTACATCTTTCAAATCTTTCCAAGTTGTGGGTTGGTTATCAATGTTTTTCTTACAATGCACACTCCACCAAATGAAGCAAAACCAGTAAATGCTCTAGTGGCAGCTCAGACTCGCCAAGTTCGGAAAAAACATGTTGACTAAAAACTTGTTCTACTTCAAGCTCCCAAGCTAGATAAATAGCAGGATTAAATCTACCCTCAAATGACGGTAAAGAGCTAACCTGGCCATGTGCTTGTGTGTGTTGTCCCAACTCGTGATGGTGAAGATGTGTTCGTCGTCCAAGAACTTCTATCTCCAAACCTGTCATGATTAGTAGAAACAAGAAACAAAATTCGAGAATAATGTTCCTATGAACTACTAGGATGTGGTTGTAAAGTGCTCACAAGTAAAGCAAATATCAATATCTTACAAGTTCTTACCATGCGGCGGTGGTGACAGCAACCAGCGGTGTCAAGTAACTCAAGATTGTGTAAAGCGATTGCTGGGGAACGACGATACACGGTGTAGAAATATGTGGAGCTGGGTTGGCTATATATGGTAGCAAAAATTTAGCAATAATCAATTCAAAGATGCAATGTTGAATAAACGCTCAACGACGGTACTGTGCTGGTCCTAGGCTAGACCGACTAGAGATGCAAGCCTAGAACACTAATGAGGTCACGGCGTAGCACAACTAGCATCAATGAAGGATACTAAGTAGCTCTTGACAAGAAGATATAAGTGAAGATAATGATGAAAACAACGCCAAGCAGGATATACAACAACTCTCTCCAACTTTCCTCTTAAAAAGTTTGAGCCAATTTTCTGATAAATTCTTGCAAAGAATGCTACTAACTCAAGCTTTCCAATACAAAGAGAATCACTCAATTCGAGTTGATATGAGGAGTCAAAGAATTCTAAACTGGCCGAAAAATTGGAACAAGCTATGTTCACGAACTTCGGAGGGCAAAAAGACCTATTTAGAAGCCGATTTTGAGGTGTCAAATATTGAACTAGCTTCTGTAACTATTTACATGCGGCTCATCATTAGCTTCAATTTGAGTACTCACGGAGCCAAAACGGACTTCGTATGAGGAAGATACACCTGTTTTACTGAACAGTGCGCAAAACAGATTCTAATCCGAATTCAGGTACGAGATTGATTCTAGATAGATCTGAATTTTTTTCTTCTCTCTATTTTTTCTCACACTTTTTTTCTTTTTCTTCTCTCCTTTTCTTTTTTTTTCTTTCTTTTTTTTCTCCCTCTTTCCAAGACAAACTAGATAGGATGCAGATTGGATCAGGCAAAGATGTGAATGACCTCAACTATGATTATGACAATGAACAACGCGTAGCACGTGGTGGAAATTAATAGATGGGATGGTGGACAGCGGAAGGGATAATTATGCAGCGGCGGCGTGACTAATGTGAACAGAACTCGAAACTCTAAAGGGACTAGACACTAAGACCAGCAACTGACACGACGATGCAACCGATAATTCAACTATGCAAGCAACGAATAGAAAATTGCAAAGGCTCAGACTGGCTTGGATAAAGGATGAACTTTTGTGGCTTTTTCATGGACTATAGGTATGAATGACAGATGCGATCTAAACTATGAAAAACTGTAAAATCTCACCGAGCAACCTGAAAACTGATACCACTTGATAGAGCCGGAGGTGTCCCGATCTTTCGATGAGATGATAACTATCGATTTGGTGAAGACGACTTTGACGATCCAACTACAAACGTGCATGACGTTGCGCCTTAGCAATCGCTAAACCAACTCCGAGAGGTTATTGATCACGCTGGAGCACGATCAACCTGACCACGAAGGTCTATTCCTGCAAGCAATCGAAGAACAAGCAAGAATATGATAAAGCAATCTGAATATTGCGAATATATATGAAGTATTGATAATGGTGGGGATCCGTAAGTGGTCTTGGTCTGGTCGTTGGACACAAACGGCACACGGTTGCAATGGCTAACTTTAACTAAACAAATCCCAAGGGAAAAGCTACTAGATGGATCTACTTATATAGGAGCAAGGGGTGGCGGCCAAGGAGGTGGGAGGACGTCCCAAGGCAGCCTAAAACTAACCCTAGGTCGTACAAGGCCAATGGGCCCAAGTGGAGGTGACGTAACACCTTTGGACTTGTAGTTTGACTCGGATTCTGGTGCAACGTCAGATTGTTTCGTCCATAACTCAACGCTCCGGATGGATTTTAAGGTGATTCCAATTGTGCTGGAAAGAGCATGAAATCTACTTTCCAACAAAAAAAGAATCACCCAATTCGGAGTCCGTATGAAAAAGTTGTTGACGTTTTGAGTCAGGTATGTCTATGCAGTCCGAATCTGAATACAGAACGTGAGAGACTTGGACTCTATCTTCTCTTGGCCCAAAAGTGACGTGAGAAGACTTTTTGAACAGCACCTAAACTTCTCCTTTTCCCTTATCTTCATATGTGGATTGTACAAATGTCCCATACACCTGCAATTAGACAAAACACAAAACTATGTGAAGTATTTTTGTTCTGGATAACATAAATATATTATTGAATAGTTTGCACTAGAAATCACCTGACAAATATGCATGTATGCAATATTTTTGGTCTTATCCAAGGTAGTCATGTCCTCATCAGTTCCCAAACATGTAGCACACGCACTAAAGCATACAATTCTTTGTCATACACGGGATAGTTAAGTTGAGCACCGGAGAGTTTTTCACTAAAATAAGCAATTACTCGTTTTTCTTGCATTAAAACTCCGCCAATTCCGGTACCACTTGCATCTCAATGGACCTCAAAAGTTTTGTCAAAATTGGGCAAAGCAAGAATTGGAGCATGAGTAAGCAAAGACTTGAGCTCATCAAAAGCGTTTGATTGCAAAGGTCCCCAAACAAAAGGAGTATTCTTCTTACTCAAAGCATGTAAAGGAGCTGCAATAGTGCTAAAGTTTTTCACAAAGCGGCGATAAAAACCTGCAAGACCAAGGAAACTTCGCACTTGTTGCAAATTGGTGGGTTGGGGCCACGTTTTAATTGCTTTGATCTTAGTTTCATCAACATGGACACCCTTGGAAGAGACAACGAAACCCAAGAAAACCACTTTGTCAACGCCAAAAGTGCATTTTTTCAAGTTGGCATAAAGACTTTCCTTTCGAAGCGTTTGCAAAACAAGCTTAACATGATCAAGATGCTCTTTCATGGTTTTGCTAAACACAAGAATATCATCGAAGTAAACCACAACAAAGATGCCAATGTATGGGCGAAGTACATGATGCATAAGACGCACAAAAGTTCCGGGAGCTTCCGACAAACCCATAGGCATGACCAACCACTCATATAGGCCAAATTTTGTTTTGAAAGCAGTTTTTCATTCATCACCCTCATGAATGCGGATTTGATAATAGCCACTTTTAAGATCAATTTTTGAGAAAAAAGTTGGCTCCACTAAGTTCATCAAGCATATCATCTAAGCGAGGAATGGGATGCCTATAGCGCACGGTGATAGCATTTATAGGTCTACAATCGGAACACAAGCGGAAACTTCCATCGGGCTTAGGCACAAGTATAACGGGAACGGCACAAGGGCTTAAGCTTTCACGTACAAGACCGTATTCGATTAGTTGTTGTACTTGCCGTTGAATCTCCTTGGTTTCTTCGGGATTGACACGGTATGGAGCTTTGTTTGGAAGTGGTGCTCCGGGTATGAGATCGATTCGATGCTCAATGCCTCGTAGAGGAGGTAGACCCGGCGGTAGCTCATCGGGGAAAACATCTTGAAATTCCTGCAAAAGAGATTGAAACACCAAAGGTAGCTCATGAGTGGTGTTAGTTTTTGGTTCTCCATCCTTGCACATAAGGACAAAGTGCATCACACTCGATGGATTCTCACACACTTCTCTCATCTCATGTTTGGTGGCGAATAGTATGAGGTTTTTCTCTCTAGGCGAAGAGGCGCTCAAATTTGGCTTGTGACTCTCACTCACTTTTTGGTGGCTCACTTTCTCGCTCTTCTCTTTTTGGTTGGTGGCTTGCTTGTCGGCTATCACTTGACTAGGAGACATGGGTCGTAGGACATATTCTTTGCCTTTCATCTTGAAGCTATAGTGGTTTGTACGCCCATTGTGGTAGACACCACGGTCGAATTGCCATGGCCGACCAAGGAGGAGGTGGCAGACGGTCATTGGGACCACATCACACTCGAAAGTGTCTTCATATGCACCGATTTTGAAGGATACTTGGACCGTGTGCTCAACTCGTATAGTGCCGGAGTCACTTAGCCATTGAACCTTGTATGGTTGCGGATGCTTCTTTTTGACCAATTGGAGCTTGGAGCATAGTTCTTCGCTTGCCAAGTTGTGGCAACTACCTCCATCGATGATGACCTTGACAGATCTCCCATTGATGCCGGCTTTTGTGTGGAAGATGTGGCATCGTTGGTCTTCTTCTTGGTGATGTTGAAGTGTCAAGACTTTGGAGACAACAAGAGCGGGGCTTGTATCTTCATCACAAAAGACTTGATCATCTTCATCCTCGTTGATGCGCCGGTGCATGGCCACTTGCTCAATAACGTCCATTTCATCTTCACTCATTGAGTCGTAGGTTCCATCGTCGTTGAGTATCATGGTGCGCTTGTTGAT
Organism: Aegilops speltoides; assembly: GCA_021437245.1. Classification (NCBI taxonomy): domain Eukaryota; kingdom Viridiplantae; phylum Streptophyta; class Magnoliopsida; order Poales; family Poaceae; genus Aegilops; species Aegilops speltoides. The sequence continues at coordinate 297,563,413 of CM038147.1, forward strand.
GCATTCATATGACTTGTGGCCTCGGCCGCCGCAAGTAAAGCACTTGAAGGAGCTTGTCTTGATGGTCTCATCAGTTGGAGTAGATGATTGATGAGGACATCAATACAATTGTTACACCCACAGCCCCTGCTGCTATACATACTGGACCAATTACTAGAGCTCGCGCACGCCAACTAAATTACCAGGTACTTTCGTTTCTTGGTAATGATTCTAATGTTCATGAGAATATGATGCTGCCTAAATTGGATACATTTGTTTTGCTTACAAATGAAGGGCCTAGCTTGGAGAAGGATGAACATTGGAGCAAGAACAAGCATGGAGATGATGGCATGCGCAAGGGGGACAAGAATGGAGTTACAAGTGATGATTTCAGGACTTGAAGCCACCATAATGAGTGCATGAAGCCTTGGACGAAATATACAAGATGCCACTTCATAAATTTCGTCCAGAGGCCATTCTAGGTGCTGCGTCACCTTATTATTGGTCTAGGCCCATGTAATTTCGAAATACATTAGTATAGGCTATTTTTAGAGTCCGTATGTGTGGGGAAACAAGAGATAGGGTTAGTTTTGGACCCCTCCACCAAGGGCCACGAAATTCACCCCCTCTTCCTCCATATATACAGCCCTTAGGGCACCGTTTAGACTTTGGGTTTTGTTTAGATCAAAAGTTCGCCATAGCTGCAACTTCACAGCATTTCGCTTGTGTTCAACGACTGCACAAAGGCGCCACAGAACCCCACCTTGATCAATAAAGCTTTCATCTTATATTCGCAATATCCAGATTGCAATCTCAGTTTCTTGCTTGTTCTTCGCTTGCTCGCAGGAAATAGACCTCGTGGTCGTTGATCGTGTTCGGCGTGGTCAATAACCTCTCGGAGTTGGTTTAGCGATTGCTATATGCGACGCCCTCGCGACGTCAGAGTCGGATCGTCAAAGTCGACTTCCACCAAAGCGAAATCCACCATCTCATCGAAAGACGGGACACCTTTGCCTCTATCATATTTCGATTCGTGTTTCCTGCAAGTAGCATTCAACAATGTTTTCCTTAGTTAACTCATGCATTTTTAAAATCAATTCAGCACGTTCTTTAGCATCAAAATTAACCTTCTCCGAAAATGGAAGAGGCAACAAATCAATAGGTGCACGAGGTAGGAAACCATATACAACTTCAAAAGGGCACATCTTAGTAGTAGAATGCCGTGATTTTGTTAGTGTACTAGGCTCGCGTCTCTAGCACGGTCTAGCCTAGGACCAGACAAGATCTGCTGTCGTTGGCGCTTATTCAACTTTGCATCTCTCGAATTGATTATTGTTGACTTTTTGCTACCATATTATAAGCCTTCCCAGCTCCACATACATCTACGTCGTGCGCTTGATTCTCCCCGTAATCGCTATAGCCAAGCTTTGAGAGTTTTGACTACAACGGTTGCGATCACCGCTTCTTCTTTGGGTAAGAATTGGTAAGAATTTGAGATTTGCTTGACGGATTTGTGACTGTCCACCACACCACCACCACCACTTCCTTGTAGTCTCAGGATCATATTCTTGTATGTTTCTATTGTTGCTAACCATGGCAGGATCACGTCGCCAGAGACTGATTGGGAGAACCTAACGAACAAACAACTACATGATAAGTTTCAACAAATGATGATTGGACAGTGCAAGACGTGCTAAACAGATTTGACGAGGCCATGGAGAAGATAGATGGCATTGAGAAGACGCTTGAAACAAAGCTTGATAGCAAGTTTGATGAATTGCTCGCGTTTTCCACAACCACCGCCGGCTGCACCTATCGCACCTCTGAAGCGACAACAACCACGCCCTTCCGAATCGGTATGGACGAGCTCGGCGTGTTCCTATTGAGCAGGATAAAATTCGTGCCGCTGCTCATCGTTGTTGGTGCTTCTTTGGCTCTCGCCATCGCTTTGGTGGTACCGAGGAGGATGATGAGTATGTGGGCGATTATGAGGATGAGGTTGATCAACATCGAAACACGTGCAACCACCAGCACCACAACCACCGTGTCGTCCACATGCAAATAATGGCAATATTAGGGCTCCCCTCAGTACGAGATCATGACCATCTCCCTAAACTGAAATTGAATATTCCACCATTTGAGGGTAGATATGTTTCTGATATATATCTTACTTGGGAGTTAGAAACTGAACAACGATTTACATGTTTACAATATCCCGAGGAGAGACGTGTTCCTGCTGTTTGTCCTTTCACTAGCTTTGCATGTGTTTGGTGGTCCGAACATTGTAGATTATATCCTGCTCCAGCTACTTGGGCTGCTTTGAAAACTGCTATGCGTATCGTTGGGTTCCACCATATTATCAACGTGAATTACTTCAAAATTGCTGCGCTTAAGACAAGGAAAAACTCAGAGAAGAATATTATCGTGAATTACAAACTGGCTTGATTAGATGTGGTATTGTTGAGGAGAATGAAGCTATGCTTGCACGTTTTCGGGTGGATTAAATAGAGAGATTGAGCACCATTCTAGACTATAAGGATTATAATAATATCACTCGCTTATTCCATCTTGCTTGTAAAGCTGAACGTGAAGTGCAGGATCGACGTGCATTGGCGCGCACTAACTTTTCTCGCAGTCGACCTTCATCATGGACACCACGTGCATCATCTACTTCCACGCACCATCCCTCCTTCAGGTGCCACCTCCAACCGTGATACAAGAAAGGTGCACAACCACCACTATCTCGCCAAGAGCACACCGCGGGCCTGCACAGAGCTCTTCTGATGATTGATGAGGACATCAATACAATTGTTACACCCACCCTCGCTGCTATACATCTTGGACCAATTACTAGAGCTCACAAGACGCCAACTAAATTACGTGTACTTTCGTTTCTTGGTAATGATTCTAATGTTCATGAGAATATGATGCTGCCTAAATTGGATACATTTGTTTTGCTTACAAATGAAGGGCCTAGCTTGGAGAAGGATGAACATTGGAGCAAGAACAAGCATGGAGATGATGGCATGCGCAAGGGGGACAAGAATGGAGTTACAAGTGATGATTTCAGGACTTGAAGCCACCATAATGAGTGCATGAAGCCTTGGACGAAATATACAAGATGCCACTTCATAAATTTCGTCCAGAGGCCATTCTAGGTGCTGCGTCACCTTATTATTGGTCTAGGCCCATGTAATTTCGAAATACATTAGTATAGGCTATTTTTAGAGTCCATATGTGTGGGGAAACAAGAGATAGGGTTAGTTTCGGACCCCTCCACCAAGGGCCACGAAATTCACCCCCTCTTCCTCCATATATACAGCCCTTAGGGCACCGTTTAGACTTTGGGTTTTGTTTAGATCAAAAGTTCGCCATAGCTGCAACTTCGCAGCATTTCGCTTGTGTTCAACGACTGCACAAAGGCGCCACGTAACCCCACCTTGATCAATAAAGCTTTCATCTTATATTCGCAATATCCAGATTGCAATCTCAGTTTCTTGCTTGTTCTTCGCTTGCTCGCAGGAAATAGACCTCGTGGTCGTTGATCGTGTTCGGCGTGGTCAATAACCTCTCGGAGTTGGTTTAGCGATTGCTAAGGCGCGACGCCCTCGACGCTCATAGTCGAATCGTCAAAGTCGACTTCCACCAAAGCGAAATCCACCATCTCATCGAAAGACGGACACCTTTGCCTCTATCAAGTGGTATCGATTTCCGTGTTGCTCGGTGAGATTTTACGCTTTTTCGTAGTTTAGATCGAGTCTGTTCTTCATACCTACAATCCACGAAAAAGCCAAAAAATTAGGGTTAGGTCATCATATCCCAACCAATCTGAGCCTTTGCATAATCTTTTTCAGATTTGCGTTGTTGAATTTGCGGTTGCATCGTCGTGTCTAGTTGCTGGTCTTAGAGTCTAGTCTTTAGAGTTTCGAGTTCGGTCATAAGTTGTCACGCCGCCAAGACCATCATCATCGCCTCGCCATCTACCACCACCGCTTATCCGCCACGGTTCGAATCAGACGATATACCACCACCGCTGCCATATACCACCACCGCTGCCATATACCACCACCGCTGCTATATACCACCACCATATATCCACCACCAATCCGAAGTTCCTTGCATATTAGGTTTGTTTTCGTGATCCATCTAGTTTTCCGATTCGTGTTTCCTTGTCTCGAGTAGGTTTCGATTCCAGCAATCTTTTGTCGTCCAGTAGAAGAGGTTGGTTTCAAAAAAGAGTCCGAAACCACCTCCGCTTAGGCCCAAAATTTTCCAAAACGCACGGACAAAAAAAATTTTTCGCTATCCTATTTTAGGTGTTTCTAAGCATATTGAGACAGTCCCGTTATAGAAAGTTTTTTGACCCGCTTCAGTTTTTGGGTCCGGCAATCGAAAAAAAAAAAATTGGGCTTAAAAATTTCGTGCCCATCCTGTCGATTTGACTTGGGAAGAGTTTTGAGACACTCGCCATTATAGTGATTTTTCAAAAAAAAAAGAGCAGCAAAAAAAAAGCAGCAAAAAAAAAAAGAGGAGCGAAAAAAAAATTCCCAGAGTGTGCTTTTTCCTTGTTTACGCAGCGCCGTGATTTTGTTAGTGTACTAGGCTCGCGTCTCTAGCACGGTTCAGCCTAGGACCAGACAAGAGACCGTCGTTGAGCGCTTATTCAACTTTGCATCTCTCGAATTGATTATTCTCGACCTTTTTGCTACCATATTATAAGCCTTCCCAGCTCCACATACATCTACGTCGTATGCTTGATTCTCCCCGTAATCGCTATAGCCAAGCTTTGAGAGTTTTGACTACAACGGTTGCCGATCACCGCTTTCTGCTGGGTAAGAACTGGTAAGAATTCGAGATTTGCTTGACGGATTTGTGACCGCCCACCACACCACCACCACCACTTCCTAGTAGTCTCAGAGGATCATATTCTTGTGTGTTTCTATTGCTGCTAACCATGGCAGGATCACAAGTCGACGAGACTGATTGGGAGAACTCGATTTAACAAACAGCTACATGATAAGTTTCAAGCAAATGATGATTGGACGGTGCAAGACGTGCTAAACAGATTTGACGAGGCCATGGAGAAGATAGATGGCATTGAGAAGACGTTTGAAACAAAGCTTGATAGCAAGTTTGATGAATTGCTCGTGCGTTTTCCACAACCACCGCCGGCTGCACCTATCGCACCTCTCAAGAACGACAACAACCACGCCCCTTCCGAATCAAGATGGACGAGCTCAGCGTGTTCCTATTGAGCCAGATAAAATTCTGGTGCCGCTGCCATCGTTGTTGGTGCTTCTTTGGCTCTGCCATCATCGCTGCTGGTGGTACCGAGGAGGATGATGAGTATGTGGGCGATTATGAGGATGAGGTTGATCAACATCGAACTACGTGCAACCACCAGCACCACAACCACCGTGTCGCCCACATGCAAATAATGGCAATATTAGGGCTCCCCTCAGTACGAGATCATGACCATCTCCCTAAACTGAAATTGAATATTCCACCATTTGAGGGTAGATATGTTCCCGATATATATCTTACTTGGGAGTTAGAAACTGAACAACGATTTACATGTTTACAATATCCCGAGGAGAGACGTGTTCCGCTCGCATTGTTTGTCCTTTCACTAGCTTTGCATGTGTTTGGTGGTCCGAACATTGTAGATTATATCCTGCTCCAACTACTTGGGCTGCTTTGAAAACTGCTATGCGCACTCGTTGGGTTCCACCATATTATCAACGTGAATTACTTCAAAAATTGCTGCGCTTAAGACAAGGAAAAACTCAGAGAAGAATATTATCGTGAATTACAAACTGGCTTGATTAGATGTGGTATTGTTGAGGAGAATGAAGCTATGCTTGCACGTTTTCGGGTGGATTAAATAGAGAGATTCGCACCATTCTAGACTATAAGGATTACAATAATATCACTGCTTATTCCATCTTGCTTGTAAAGCTGAACGTGAAGTGCAGGATCGATGTGCATTGGCGCCGCACTAACTTTTCTCGCAGGTCGACCTTCATCATGGACACCACGTGCATCATCTACTTCCACCGCACCATCCCTCCTTGGTGCCACCTCCAACCGTGATACAAGAAAGGTGCACAACCACCACTATCCGCCAAGAGCACACTGCGGGCCTGCATGAGCTCTTCTTCTTCCATGGCGCCAACAGGCACACAAGTGATATTATTTGTCGTCGTTGTAAGGGAAGAGGACATTTTATGAGAGAATGCAAATCTCAGCGTGTGATGATTGCTAACGAGGATGGTGGGTATGAGTCCGCTAGTGACTATGATGAGGAGACTTTGGCTCTTATTACACATGAGGAACATGGTGGAGATGATTCGATCATGAGACACAATACATGGCTGTCAAGATCTTGACAGTATGAATGTTTAGTTGCTCAACGTGTTTTGAGTGTGCAGGTTACACAAGCTGAGCAAAATCAGAGGCATAATTTGTTCCATACAAAGGGAGTTGTGAAGGAACGTTCTATTCGCGTCATCATAGATGGAGGGAGCTGCAACAACTTGGCTAGCATGGTGATTTTGGAGAAGCTATCTCTCACCACAAGACCACATCCACATCCTTACTACATCCAATGGTTCAACAACAGCGGCAAGGTTAAGGTAACACGTACTGTTCGTGTGCATTTTAGTATCTCTACATATGCTGATTATGTTGATTGTGATGTGGTACCTATGCAAGCATGTTCCTTATTACTTGGTAGACCATGGCAAATTGATAAAAATTCTGTACACCATAGTAGAAACAATCAGTATACTTGATGAGGACATCAATACCATTGTTACACCCACAGCCCCTGCTGCTATACATACTGGACCAATTACTAGAGCTCACAAGACGCCAACTAAATTACTGTGTACTTTCGTTTCTTGGTAATGATTCTAATGTTCATGAGAATATGATGCTGCCTAAATTGGATACATTTGTTTTGCTTACAAATGAAGGGCCTAGCTTGGAGAAGGATGAACATTGGAGCAAGAACACACATGGAGTTGATGGCATGCGCAAGGAGATCAAGAACGGAGTTACATGTGATGATTTCAGGACTTTGAAGCCACCATAAGGAGTGCATGAAGCCTTGGACGAAATATACAAGATGCCACTTCATAATATTCGTCCATAGGCTATTCTAGGTGCTGCGTCACCTTATTATTGGGCCAGGCCCATGTAATTTCGAAATACATTAGTATAGGCTATTTTTAGAGTCCGTATGTGTGGGGAAACAAGAGATAGGGTTAGTTTGGACCCTCCACCAAGGGCCACGAAATTCACCCCTCTTCCTCCATATATACAGCCCTTAGGGCACCGCTTAGACTTGGGTTTTGTTTAGATCAAAAGTTCGCCATAGCTGCAACTTCGCGTGCATTTCGCTTGTGTTCAACGACTGCATAAAGGCGCCACAGTAACCCCACCTTGATCAATAAAGCTTTCATCTTATATTCGCAATATCCAGATTGCAATCTCAGTTTCTTGCTTGTTCTTCGCTTGCTCGCAGGAAATAGACCTCGTGGTCGTTGATCGTGCTCGGCGTGGTCAATAACCTCTCGGAGTTGGTTTAGCGATTGCTAAAGCGCGACGCCCTCGCTGACGTTCGTAGTCGGATCGTCAAAGTCGACTTCCACCAAAGCGAAATCCACCATCTCATCGAAAGACGGACACCTTTGCCTCTATCAAGTGGTATCAGATTTCCGTGTTGCTCGGTGAGATTTTACAGTTTTTCGTAGTTTAGATCGAGTCTGTTCTTCATACCTACAGTCCACGAAAAAGCCAAAAAAAATTAGGGTTAGGTCATCATATCCGAACCAATCTCGAGCCTTTGCATAATCTTTTTTCAGATTTGCGTTGTTGAATTTGCGGTTGCATCGCCGTGTCGAGTTGCTGGTCTTAGAGTCTAGTCTTTAGAGTTTCGAGTTCGGTCATAAGTTGTCACGCCGCCGCACCATCATCATCGCTCGCCATCTACCACCACCGCTTATCCGCCACCGCTCAATCCGTATCCATATACCACCACCGCCGCCATATACCACCACCACCGCCATATACCACCACCATATATCCACCACCATCCGAGTTCCTTGCATATTAGATTTGTTTTGGGATCCATCTAATTTCCGATTCGTGTTTCCTTGTCCGAGTAGGTTTGATTCCAGCAATCTTTTGTCCGTCCGTAGTCCGAAACCACCCTCCGCTTAGGCCCAAAATTTTCCAAAACGCACGGGATAAAAAAATTTTCGCTATCCTATTTTAGGTGTTTCTAAGCGTATTGAGCGATCGCCGTTATAGAAAGTTTTTTGACCCGCTTCCAGTTTTTGGGTCCGGCAACAAAAAAAAAAAATTTTGGTCGAAAAATTTCGTGCCCATCCTGTCGGTTTGACATGGGAAGAGTTTTGAGACACTCGCCATTATAGTGATTTTTCAAAAAAAAAAAAAAGCAGCAAAAAAAAAAAAAAAAAAAAAAAAAGAGCGAAAAAAAAATTCAGAGTGTGCTTTTCCTTTGTTTACGCAGCGCCGTGATTTTGTTAGTGTTCTAGGCTCGCGTCTCTAGCACGGTTCAGCCTAGGACCAAAGACAAGATCGTCGCTGAGCGCTTATTCAACTTTGCATCTCGATTTGATTATTGTCGACCCTTTTGCTACCATATTATAAGCCTTCCCAGCTCCACATACATCTACGTCGTGCGCTTGATTCTCCCCGTAATCGCTATAGCCAAGCTTTGAGAGTTTTGACTACAACGGTTGCCGATCACCACCGCCGGGTAAGAGGCGGTAAGAATTTGAGATTTGCTTCACGGATTTGTGACCGCCCACCACACCACCACCACCACTTCCTAGTAGTCTCAGAGGATCATATTCTTGTGTGTTTCTATTGCTGCTAACCATGGCAGGAACACAGCCGATGAGACTGATTGGGAGAACTCGACAAACAAACAGCTACATGATAAGTTTCAGCAAATGATGATTGGACAGGTGCAAGATGTGGTAAACAGATTTGACGAGGCCATGGAGAAGATAGATGGCATTGAGAAGACGTTTGAAACAAAGCTTGATAGCAAGTTTGATGAATTGCTCGCTGTTTTCCACAACCACCGCCGGCTGCACCTATCGCACCTCTGAACGACAACAACTACGCCCCTTCCGAATCGGTATGGACGAGCTCGGCGTGTTCCTATTGAGCCAGACAAAATTTCGTGCCGCTGCCATCGCTGTTGGTGCTTCTTTGGCTCTGCCATCGCTGCTGCTGGTACCGACGAGGATGATTATGTGGAAGATTACGAGGATGAGGTTGATCAACATCGAACTACGTGCAACCACCAGCACCACAACCACCGTGTCGCCCACATGCAAATAATGGCAATGTTAGGGCTCCCCTCAGTACGAGATCATGACCATCTCCCTAAACTGAAATTGAATATTCCACCATTTGAGGGTAGATATGTTCCCGATATATATCTTACTTGGGAGTTAGAAACTGAACAACGATTTACATGTTTACAATATCCCGAGGAGAGACGTGTTCTCGCCGCTGTTTGTGCTTTCACTAGCTTTGCATGTGTTTGGTGGTCGAACATTGTAGATTATATCCTGCTCCAGCTACTTGGGCTGCTTTGAAAACTGCTATGCGTACTCGTTGGGTTCCACCATATTATCAACGTGAATTACTTCAAAATTGCAGCGTTTAAGACAAGGAAAAATTTTGTAGAAGAATATTATCGAATTGCAAACCGGCTTGATTAGATGTGGTATTGTTGAGGAGAATGAAGCTATGCTTGCACGTTTTTCGGGTGGATTAAATAGAGAGATTCAGACCATTCTAGACTATAAGGATTATAATAATATCACTCGCTTATTCCATCTTGCTTGTAAAGCTGAACGTGAAGTGCAGGATCGATGTGCATTGGCGCCGCACTAACTTTTCTCGCAGGTCGACCTTCATCATGGACACCACGTGCATCATCTACTTCCACCGCACCATCACCTCCTTGGTGCCACCTCCAACCGTGATACAAGAAAGGTGCACAACCACCACTATCGCCAAGAGCACACTGCTGGGCCTGCACAGAGCTCTTCTTCCATGGCGTCAACAGGCACACAAGTGATATTATTTGTCGTCGTTGTAAGGGAAGAGGACATTTTATGAGAGAATGCAAATCTCAGCGTGTGATGATTGCTACGAGGATGGTGGGTATGAGTCCGCTAGTGACTATGATGAGGAGACTTTGGCTCTTATTACACATGAGGAACACGGTGGAGATGATTCGATCATGAGACACAATACATGGCTGTCAAGATGCCGTGGTATGAATGTTTAGTTGCTCAACGTGTTTTGAGTGTGCAGTTACACAAGTGAGCAAAATCAGAGGCATAATTTGTTCCATACAAAGGAGTTGTGAAGGAACGTTCTATTCAAGGCCATCATAGATGGAGGGAGCTGCAACAATTTGGCTAGCATGGAGATGGTGGAGAAGCTATCTCTCACCACAAGACCACATCCACATCCTTACTACATCCAATGGTTCAACAACAGCGGCAAGGTGAAGGTAACACGATCTGCTCGTGTGCATTTTAGTATCTCTACATATGCTGATTATGTTGATTGTGATGTGGTACCTATGCAAGCATGTTCCTTGTTACTTGGTAGACCATGGCAATTTGATAAAAATTCTGACACCATGGTAGAAACAATCAAGATACTCTTGTTCATAAGGATAAAAATATTACTTTGCTTCCTATGACTCTCGAGTCCATTTTGAAAGATGATATTAATAGAGCTAATAAAGCAAAACAGAGAAAAATAAGAGTGAAAATCAGATTGTGGCAAAAGAATTTGAGCAACACATGAAGCCTAATAATAAACCATCTATCTGTTGCTTCGAAATTAAATTGAAAAGTGCATGTTTACTTGCCACCAAATCTGATATTGATGAGATAGATTTTGGCAAATCTATTTGCTATGCTTTTGTGTGCAAAGAGGCATTATTTTCATTCGAGGACGTGTTTTCCTCTTTGCCCCTCGCTGTCACTAACATTTTGCAGAGTTCACGACGTCTTTCCACAAGACGTGCCACCGGATTACCACCTATTCGAGGGATTGAGCATCAAATTGACTTAATTCGGTGCATCATTACCCAACCGTGCACCATACCGCACTCAATCCAGAGGAGACGAAGGAGATTATGCGTCAAGTATGGAGCTGCTCGACAAAGGTTATATACGCGAATCCCTTAGTCCTTGTGCTGTTCCTATTATTCTAGTGCCGAAAAAGGATGGTACGTCACGATGTGTGTTGATTGTAGAGGCATCAATAATATTACTATTCGTTATCGCCACCCTATTCCTAGGCTAGATGATATGCTTGATGAATTGAGTGGCTCTACAATATTCTCCAAAGTTGATTTATGAGTGGATACCATCAAATTCGTATGAAATTGGGAGATGAATGGAAAACAGCATTTAAAACTAAGTTTGGATTATATGAGTGGTTAGTCATGCCTTTTGGGTTAACTAATGCACCTAGTACTTTCATGAGATTAATGAACGAAGTTTTACGTGCTTTCATTGGACGATTTGTGGTAGTTTATTTTGATGATATACTGATTTATAGCAAATCTTTGGAAGAACATTTGGAACATTTACGTGTTGTTTTTAATGCTCTACGTGATGCACGCTTGTTTGGTAACCTTGGGAAGTGCACCTTTTGCACCGACCGAGTATCTTTTCTTGGCTATGTTGTTACTCCACAGGGAATTGAAGTTGATAAAGCCAAGATTGAAGCTATTGAGAGTTGGCCGCAGCCCAAAACGGTCACACAAGTGAGGAGTTTCCTTGGCCTCGCTGGTTTCTATAGGCGTTTTGTGAGAGATTTCAGCACCATTGCTGCACCTCTCAACGAGCTTACAAAGAAGGATGTGCCTTTTGTTTGGGGTACCGCACAAGAAGAAGCCTTCACGGTATTGAAAGCTAAGTTGACACATGCCCTTTACTCCAACTTCCCGATTTTAATAAGACTTTTGAGCTTGAATGTGATGCTAGTGGAATTGGATTAGAGGTGTGTTATTACAAGATGGCAAACCTGTTGCATACTTTTTCGAAAAATTGAGTGGGCCTAGTCTGAATTATTCTACTTATGATAAAGAATTATATGCTCTTGTTCGGACTTTAGAAACATGGCAACATTATTTATGGCCCAAAGAATTTGTTATACATTCTCGATCATGAATCTTTGAAACATATTAAAAGTCAAGCTAAACTGAATCGTAGACATGCTAAATGGGTTGAATTCATTGAGACTTTCCTTATGTCATTAAACACAAGAAGGGTAAAGAAAATGTTATTGTTGATGCATTGTCTCGTCGCTATACTATGCTTTCACAACTTGACTTCAAAATATTTGGTTTGGAGACCATCAAAGATCAATATGTGCATGATGCTGATTTTAAAGATGTATTGCAGAATTGTAAAGAAGGTAGAACATGGAACAAGTTCGTCATTCATGATGGATTTTGTTTCGTTCTAACAAGCTATGCATTCCAGCTAGCTCCGTTCGTCTTTTGTTGTTGCAGGAGGCGATGGAGGAGGACTAATGGGACACTTTGGCGTGAAGAAGACCGAGGATATACTAGCTACACATTTCTTTTGGCCAAAGATGAGACGGATGTTGAGCGTTTTGTTGCTCGCTGCACTACATGTCAAAAAGCTAAGTCACGACTCAATCCTCATGGTTTATATATGCCTTTGCCTGCACCTATTGTTCCTTGGGAGGATATATCTATGGACTTTGTTTTAGGTTTACCTCGAACAAAGAAGGGAGGATAGCATATTTGTTGTCGTGGATAGATTCTCGAAAATGGCACACTTTATACCATGTCATAAAAGCGATGATGTTTGTTAATGTTGCTGATTTGTTCTTTCGTGAAATTATTCGCTTGCATGGTGTGCCAAATACTATTGTTTCAGATCGTGATACTAAATTTCTTAGCCACTTTTGGAGATGTTTATGGGCTAAGTTGGGGACTAAACTACTTTTTAGTACTACTTGTCACCCCCAAACCGATGGATAAACTGAAGTAGTCAATAGAACATTGTCTACTATGCTTAGGGCTGTTTTGAAGAATAATAAGAAAATGTGGGAAGAATGCTTGCCTCATATTGAATTTGCTTATAATCGCTCATTGCATTCTACTACTAAGATGTGCCTTTTGAAATTGTGTATGGTTTCCTACCTCGTGCACCTATTGATTTATTGCCTCTTCCATCTTCGGAGAAGGTTAATTTTGATGCTAAAGAACGTGCTGAGTTGATTTTAAAATGCATGAGTTAACTAAGGAAAACATTGAGCGTATGAATGCTAAATATAAACTTGCTGGAGATAAGGGTAGAAAACATGTTGTGTTTGCACTGGAGATCTTGTTTGGTTACATTTGCGTAAGGATAGATTTCTGATTTGCGCAAATCAAAGCTAATGCCACGTGCTGCTGGTCCCTTTAAGGTGTTGGAGAAAGTAAATGATAATGCATATAAACTTGAGCTGCTCGCAGATTTTGGGGTTAGTCCCACTTTTAACATTGCAGATTTGAAGCCATATTTGGGTGAGGAAGATGAACTTCCGTCGAGGACGACTTCATTTCAAGAAGGGAGGATGATGAGGACATCAATACCATTGTTACACCCACAGCCCCTGCTGCTATACATCTTGGACCAATTACTAGAGCTCACAAGACGCCAACTAAATTACTGTGTACTTTCGTTTCTTGGTAATGATTCTAATGTTCATGAGAATATGATGTCGCTTAAATTGGATACATTTGTTTTGCTTACAAATGAAGGGCCTAGCTTGGAGAAGGATGAACATTGGAGCAAGAACACACATGGAGTTGATGGCATGCGCAAGGAGATCAAGAACGGAGTTACAAGTGATGATTTCAGGACTTTGAAGCCACCATAAGGAGTGCATGAAGCCTTGGACGAAATATACAAGATGCCACTTCATAATATTCGTCCATAGGCTATTCTAGGTCTCTCGTCACCTTATTATTGGGCCAGCCCATGTAATTTCGAAATACATTAGTATAGGCTATTTTAGAGTCCGTATGTGTGGGGAAACAAGAGATAGGGTTAGTTTGGACCCTCCACCAAGGGCCACGAAATTCACCCCTCTTCCTCCATATATACAGCCCTTAGGGCACCGCTTAGACTTGGGTTTTGTTTAGATCAAAAGTTCGCCATAGCTGCAACTTCGCGTGCATTTCGCTTGTGTTCAACGACTGCACAAAGGCGCCACGTAACCCCACCTTGATCAATAAAGCTTTCATCTTATATTCGCAATATCCAGATTGCAATCTCAGTTTCTTGCTTGTTCTTCGCTTGCTCGCAGGAAATAGACCCTCGTGGGTCGTTGATCGTGCTCGGCGTGGTCAATAACCTCTCGGAGTTGGTTTAGCGATTGCTAAGGCGCGACGCCCTCAAGACGTTCAGTAGTCGGATCGTCAAAGTCGACTTCCACCAAAGCGAAATCCACCATCTCATCGAAAGACGGACACCTTTGCCTCTATCAATACTCTTGTTCATAGGGATAAAATATTACTTTGCTTCCTATGACTCTCGATTCCATTTTGAAAGATGATATTAATAGAGCTAATAAAGCAAAACAGAGAAAAATAAGAGTGAAAATCAGATTGTGGTAAAAGAATTTGAGCAACACATGAAGCCTAATAATAAACCATCTTGTTGCTTCGAAATTAAATTGAAAAGTGCATGTTTACTTGCCACCAAATCTGATATTGATGAGCTAGATTTTAGCAAATCTGTTTGCTATGCTTTTGTGTGCAAAGAGGCATTATTTTCATTCGAGGACGTGCCTTCCTCTTTGCCCCTCGCTGTCACTAACATTTTGCAGAGTTCGCCGACGTCTTTCCACAAGACGTGCCACCGGATTACCACCTATTCGAGGGATTGAGCATCAAATTGACTTAATTCCCGGTGCATCATTACCCAACCGTGCACCATACCGCACCAATCCAGAGGAGACGAAGGAGATTATGCGTCAAGCATGAGGAGCTGCTCGACAAAGGTTATATACGCGAATCCCTTAGTCCTTGTGCTGTTCCTATTATTCTAGTGCCGAAAAAGGATGGTACATCACGTATGTGTGTTGATTGTAGAGGCATTAATAATATTACTATTCGTTATCGTCACCCTATTCCTAGGCTAGATGATATGCTTGATGAATTGAGTGGCTCTACAATATTTTCCAAAGTTGATTTGCGTAGTGGATACCATCAAATTCGTATGAAATTGGGAGAGGAATGGAAAACAGCATTTAAAACTAAGTTTGGATTATATGAGTGGTTAGTCATGCCTTTTGGGTTAACTAATGCACCTAGTACTTTCATGAGATTAATGAACGAAGTTTTACGTGTTTTCATTGGACGATTTGTGGTAGTCTATTTTGATGATATACTGATTTATAGCAAATCTTTGGAAGAACATTTGGAACATTTACGTGCTGTTTTTAATGCTCTACGTGATGCACGTTTGTTTGGTAACCTTGGGAAGTGCACCTTTTGCACCGACCGAGTATCTTTTCTTGGCTATGTTGTTACTCCACAGGGAATTGAAGTTGATAAAGCCAAGATTGAAGCTATTGAGAGTTGGCCGCAGCCCAAAACGGTCACACAAGTGAGGAGTTTCCTTGGCCTCGCTGGTTTCTATAGGCGTTTTGTGAGAGATTTCAGCACCATTGCTGCACCTCTCAACGAGCTTACAAAGAAGGATGTGCCTTTTGTTTGGGGTACCGCACAGGAAGAAGCCTTCACGGTATTGAAAGATAAGTTGACACATGCTCCTTTACTCCAACTTCCTGATTTTAATAAGACTTTTGAGCTTGAATGTGATGCTAGTGGGCCTAGTCTGAATTACTCTACTTATGATAAAGAATTATATGCTCTTGTTCGGACTTTAGAAACATGGCAACATTATTTATGGCCCAAAGAATTTGTTATACATTCTGATCATGAATCTTTGAAACATATTAAAAGTCAAGCTCAACTGAATCGTAGACATGCTAAATGGGTTGAATTCATTGAGACTTTCCCTTATGTCATTAAACACAAGAAGGGTAAAGAAAATGTTATTGCTGATGCATTGTCTCGTCGCTATACTATGCTTTCACAACTTGACTTCAAAATATTTGGTTTGGAGACCATCAAAGATCAATATGTGCATGATGCTGATTTTAAAGATGTATTGCAGAATTGTAAAGAAGGAAGAACATGGAACAAGTTTGTCGTTAATGATGGATTTGTGTTCGTGCTAACAAGCTATGCATTCCAGCTAGCTCCGTTCGTCTTTTGTTGTTGCAGGAGGCGCATGGAGGAGGACTAATGGGACACTTTGGCGTGAAGAAGACGGAGGACGACTTGCTACACATTTCTTTTGGCCAAAGATGAGACGGATGTTGAGCGTTTTATTGCTCGCTGCACTACATGTCAAAAAGCTAAGTCACGACTCAATCCTCATGGTTTATATATGCCTTTGCCTGTACCTAGTGTTCCTTGGGAGGATATATCTATGGACTTTGTTTTAGGTTTACCTAGAACAAAGAAGGGAGGATAGCATATTTGTTGTCGTGGATAGATTCTCGAAAATGGCACACTTTATACCATGTCATAAAAGCGATGATGTCGCCAATGTTGCTGATTTGTTCTTTCGTGAAATTATTCGCTTGCATGGTGTGCCAAATACTATTGTTTCAGATCGTGATACTAAATTTCTTAGCCACTTTTGGAGATGTTTATGGGCTAAGTTGGGGACTAAACTACTTTTTAGTACTACTTGTCGCCCCCAAACTGATGGAAAAACTGAAGTAGTCAATAGAACATTGTCTACTATGCTTAGGGCTGTTCTAAAGAATAATAAGAAAATGTGGGAGGAATGCTTGCCTCATATTGAATTTGCTTATAATCGTTCATTGCATTCTACTACTAAGATGTGCCCTTTTGAAGTTGTATATGGTTTCCTACCTCGTGCACCTATTGATTTGTTGCCTCTTCCATTTTCGGAGAAGGTTAATTTTGATGCTAAAGAACGTGCTGAATTGATTTTAAAAATGCATGAGTTAACTAAGGAAAACATTGAGCGTATGAATGCTAAATATAAACTTGCTGGAGATAAGGGTAGAAAACATGTTGTGTTTGCACCTGGAGATCTTGTTTGGTTACATTTGCGTAAGGATAGATTTCCTGATTTGCGCAAATCAAAGCTAATGCCACGTGCTGCTGGTCCCTTTAAGGTGTTGGAGAAAGTATGATAGAGGCGGAGGTGTCCCGTCTTTCGATGAGATGGTGGATTTCGCTTTGGTGGAAGTCGACTTTGACGATCCGACTACGAGCGTGCGAGGACGTCGCGCCTTAGCAATCGCTAAACCAACTCCGAGAGGTTATTGACCACGCCGGAGCACGATCAACCTGACCACGAGGGTCTATTTCCTGCGAGCAAACGAAGAACAAGCAAGAAACTGAGATTGCAATCTGGATATTGCGAATATAAGATGAAAGCTTTATTGATCAAGGTGGGGTTCTGTGACGCCTTTGTCTGGTCGTTGAACACAAACGAAGTACGCGAAGTTGCAGCTATGGCGAACTTTTAATCTAAACAAAACCCAAAGTCTAAACGGTGCCCTAAGGGCTGTATATATGGAGGAAGAGGGGGTGAATTTCGTGGCCCTTGGTGGAGGGTTCCGAAACTAACCCTATCTCTTGTTTCCCCACACATACAGACTCTAAAAATAGCCTATACTAATGTATTTCGAAATTACATGGGCCTGGCCAAATAATAAGGTGACGCAGCACCTAGAATAGCCTCTGGACGAAATTTATGAAGTGGCATCTTGTATATTTCGTCCAAGGCTTCATGCACTCATTATGGTGGCTTCAAAGTCCTGAAATCATCACTTGTAACTCCATTCTTGTCCCCCTTGCGCATGCCATCATCTCCATGCTTGTTCTTGCTCCAATGTTCATCCTTCTCCAAGCTAGGCCCTTCATTTGTAAGCAAAACAAATGTATCCAATTTAGGCAGCATCATATTCTCATGAACATTAGAATCATTACCAAGAAACGAAAGTACCTGGTAATTTAGTTGGCGTGCGCGAGCTCGAGTAATTGGTCCAGTATGTATAGCAGCAGGGACTGTGGGTGTAACAATGGTATTGATGTCCTCATCATCCTCCCCTTCTTGAAATGAAGTCGTCCTCGATGGAAGTTCATCTTCCTCACCCAAATATGGCTTCAAATCTGCAATGTTAAAAGTGGGACTAACCCCAAAATCTGCAGGCAGCTCAAGTTTATATGCATTATCATTTACTTTCTCCAACACCTTAAAGGGACCAGCAGCACGTGGCCTTAGCTTTGATTTGCGCAAATCAGGAAATCTATCCTTACGCAAATGTAAGCAAACAAGATCTCCAGGTGCAAACACAACATGTTTTCTACCCTTATCTCCAGCAAGTTTATATTTAGCATTCATACGCTGAATGTTTTCCTTAGTTAACTCATGCATTTTTAAAATCAATTCAGCACGTTCTTTAGCATCAAAATTAACCTTCTCCGAAGATGGAAGAGGCAACAAATCAATAGGTGCACGAGGTAGGAAACCATACACAACTTCAAAAGGGCACATCTTAGTAGTAGAATGCAATGAACGATTATAAGCAAATTCAATATGAGGCAAGCATTCCTCCCACATTTTCTTATTATTCTTTAAAACAGCCCTAAGCATAGTAGACAATGTTCTATTGACTACTTCAGTTTGTCCATCAGTTTGGGGGTGACAAGTAGTACTAAAAAGCAGTTTAGTCCCCAACTTAGCCCATAAACATCTCCAAAAGTGGCTAAGAAATTTAGTATCACGATCTGAAACAATAGTATTTGGCACACCATGCAAGCTTAATAATTTCAACGAAAGAACAAATCAGCAACATTGACAGCATCATCGCTTTTATGACATGGTATAAAGTGTGCCATTTTCGAGAATCTATCCACGACAACAAAAATGCTATCCCTCCCCTTCTTTGTTCTAGGTAAACCTAAAACAAAGTCCATAGATATATCCTGATGAGGACATGACTACCTTGGATATGACCAAAAATATTGCATACATGCATATTTGTCAGGTGATTTCTAGTCCAAACTATTCAATAATCTATTTATGTTATCCAGAACAAAAATACTTCACACACTTTTGTGTTTTGTCTAATTGCAGGTGTATGGGACGTTCGTACAATCCACATATGAAGATAAGGAAGAAAGAGATGTTTATTTGCTGTTCAAAAAGTTCTCTCACGTCACTTTTGGCCCAAGAGAAGATAGAGTCCAAGTCTCTCACGTTTTGGACTCAGATTCGGACTGCACAGACATACCTGACTCAAAACGCCAACAACTTTTTCATACGGACTCCGAATTGGGTGATTCTTTTTTTGTTGGAAAGTAGATTTCATGCTCTTTCCAGCACAATTGGAATTACCTTAAAATCCGTCCGGAGCGTTGAGTTGTGGACGAAACAATCTGACGCTGCAGCAGAATCCGAGTCAAACTACAAGTCCAAAGGTGTTACGTCACCTCCACTTGGGCCCATGAGCCTTGTACGACCTAGGGTTAGTTTTAGGCTGCCTTGGGACGTCCTCCCACCTCCTTGGCCGCCACCCCTTGCTTCTATATAAGTAGATCCATCTAGTAGCTTTTCCCTTGGGATTTGTTTAGTTAAAAGTTAGCCATTGCAACTTCGTGTACTTCGTTTGTGTCCAACGACCAGACCAAGACCGCTTACGGATCCCCACCTTTATCAATACTTCATACATACTCGCAATATTCAGATTGCTTTTATCATATTCTTGCTTGTTCTTCGATTGCTTGCAGGAATAGACCTTCGTGGTCAGGTTGATCGTGCTCCGGCGTGGTCAATAACCTCTCGGAGTTGGTTTAGCGATTGCTAAGGCGCAACGTCGTGCACGTTTGTAGTCGGATCGTCAAAGTCGTCTCCACCAAATCGATAGTTATCATCTCATCGAAAGATCGGGACACCCCGCCTCTATCAAGTGGTATCAGTTTTCAGGTTGCTCGGTGAGATTTTACAGTTTTTCATAGTTTAGATCGCATCTGTCATTCATACCTACAGTCCATGAAAAAGCCACAAAAAAAGTTAGATCTGTTCATCCTTTATCCAAGCCAGTCTGAGCCTTTGCAATTTTCAATTCATTGCTTGCATAGTTGAATTATCGGTTGCATCGTCGTGTCAGTTGCTGGTCTTAGTGTCTAGTTCCTTTAGAGTTTTGAGTTCTGTTCACATTAGTCACACCGCCGCTGCATCATTATCCCTTCCGCTGTCCACCATCCCATCCATTAATTTTCACCACGTGCTACGCACTGTTCATTGTCATAATCATAGTTGAGGTCATTCACATCTTCGCCTGATCCAATCTGCATCTTATCTAGTTTGTCTTGGAAAGAGGGAGAAAAAAGAGAGAAAAAAGAGAAAAAAAAGGAAAAAAAAAAAGAAAAAGAGAGAGAAGAAAAAGAAAAAAATTGTGAGAAAAAAAGAGAGAAGAAAAAAAACGGATCTATCTAGAATCAATCTCGTACCTGAATTCGGATTGGAATCTGTTTATGACTGTTCAGTAAAACGGTGTATCTTCCTCATACGAAGTCCGTTTTGGCTCCGTGAGTACTCAAATTGAAGCTAGCAACGAGCCGCATCTAAATAGTTGCAGAAGCTAGTTCATTATTTGACACCTCAAAATCGGCTTTTAAATAGGTCTTTTTGCCCTTTGAAGTTCGTGAATACAGCTTGTTCCAATTTTTCAGGCCAGTTTTAGAATTCTTTGACTCCTCATATCAACTCGGAATTGAGTGATTCTTTTTGCATTGGAAAGCTTGAGTTAGTAGCATTCTTTGAAAGAATTTATCAGAAAATTGGCTCAAACTTTTCAAGAGGAAAGTTGGAGAGAGAGTTGTTGTACGTCCTGCTTGGTAGTTGTTTTTCATCATTATCTTCACTACCATTGTGATCTTCACTTATATCTTGCTGTCAAGAGCTACTTAGTATCCTTCATTGATGCTAGTTGTGCTATGCCGTGACCTCATTAGTGTTCTAGGCTCGCGTCTCTAGTCCGGTCTTGCCTAGGACCAGCACAGTACCGTCGTTGAGCGTTTATTCAACATTGCATCTTTGAATTGATTATTGCTAATCTTTTGCTACCATATATAGCCAACCCAGCTCCACATATTTCTACACGTGTATCGTGACGCTCCCCGGCAATCGCTTTACTCAATATTCGAGTTACTTGACACCGCTGGTTGCCGATCACCGCCGCCGCATGGTAAGAACTTGTAAGATATTGCTATTTGCATTCTGTGAGCACTTTACAACCACATCCTAGTAGTTCATAGGAACATTATTCTCGAATTTTGTTTCTTGTTTCTACTAATCATGACAGGTTTCGAGATGGAAGTTCTTGGACGATTTAACACATCTTCACCATCACGAGAGTTGGGACAACACACACAAGCACATGGCCAAGTTAGCTCTTTACCGTCATTTGAGGGTAGATTTAATCCTGCTATTTATCTAGCTTGGGAGCTTGAAGTAGAACAAATTTTTAGTCAGCATGTTTTTTCCGAACTTGAGCGAGTACGAGCTGCCACTAGAGCATTTACTGGTTTTGCTTCATTTGGTGGAGTATGCATTGTAAGAAAAACATTGATAACCAACCCACAACTTGGAAAGATTTGAAAGATGTAATGAGAAAACAGTTTTTCCCTCCTTACTATCGTCGTGAATTGCTTCGCAAATTTGAACAATTTAAACAAGGCAATAACACTGTTCATACTTACTACCAAGAGTTCAAATCTTATATGCATCATTGTGACATAGAAGAATCTGAGGATGATACAATGAATAGATTTTTTGGTGGTTTGAACCATGATATTCAAGCAAGATTTCAGTATATTCCTCGTTGCATTACCGGTATGTATGTTCGTGCTTGTACCTTTGAGAGACAGTTACAGGAGGATGCATTGGGTGACTACAACAACTACTATTCCAGTTCATGCTCACCACCGTCGGTTGGTTCCTCCACCATTGCACCTACTAGAGCAGCTCCACCTCGGATTGTGAGCGCGACATCATCTCAAGAGTATGGTGCATTGTCTACGTGTGTACCTACATCAGCTACGTCTTTGCGACAAGGTAACAGTAAAGGTATTGATGATATAACTTCACATGAGAATGATGCATCCCTAGTTAACCTGAATGCATCATGTGTTGAGTTACCTGGTGATTTGAGCACAACACCTATTTTAGAGAATCTTGATACTGTCATGAATGCGTCATGTGATCAAACAACTGAAATACCAACAATTTTGAGTGCACCCATTGAATTAACTGTTGATGCAAAAGAATCAATGTTTAATCATTTTGATATGACCTATAATCTTGGTGATGATTCTGTGTTGAATGACTTATTGCATGTTTGCTTATTTAAGCATGTTGTAGCATGTAAATTTGATGCAAGTAAGGTTTACTCACCAATGTTGGGATGGTTTAATGATGAACATTGTCAATCTTTTGAAATGAATAAGAGCTTCACTTATATGTGCAAACTGAGTTGCAATATTTTCATGCCTTCTACTTCTTGTGCTAATTTTTTGGCTTTAGATTTTATGAACTATGCAAGTTACTCATCTATTCATGTGTCATATATGCAAAAATTGAGGGAAGTAAAAATGGATGACATATACATATATAACATGTACACCTTGTCTCTTTTGTTAGCCACATTTCAGATTAAGCAACGCCGAGGACGGCTTTATTTTCAAGAAGGGGAGGATGATGAGGACATGACTACCTTGGATATGACCAAAAATATTGCATACATGCATATTTGTCAGGTGATTTCTAGTCCAAACTATTCAATAATCTATTTATGTTATCCAGAACAAAAATACTTCACACACTTTTGTGTTTTGTCTAATTGCAGGTGTATGGGACGTTCGTACAATCCACATATGAAGATAAGGAAGAAAGAGATGTTTATTTGCTGTTCAAAAAGTTCTCTCACGTCACTTTTGGCCCAAGAGAAGATAGAGTCCAAGTCTCTCACGTTTTGGACTCAGATTCGGACTGCACAGACATACCTGACTCAAAACGCCAACAACTTTTTCATACGGACTCCGAATTGGGTGATTCTTTTTTTGTTGGAAAGTAGATTTCATGCTCTTTCCAGCACAATTGAATTACCTTAAAATCCGTCCGGAGCGTTGAGTTGTGGACGAAACAATCTGACGCTGCAGCAGAATCCGAGTCAAACTACAAGTCCAAAGGTGTTACGTCACCTCCACTTGGGCCCATGAGCCTTGTACGACCTAGGGTTAGTTTTAGGCTGCCTTGGGACGTCCTCCCACCTCCTTGGCCGCCACCCCTTGCTTCTATATAAGTAGATCCATCTAGTAGCTTTTCCCTTGGGATTTGTTTAGTTAAAAGTTAGCCATTGCAACTTCGTGTACTTCGTTTGTGTCCAACGACCAGACCAAGACCGCTTACGGATCCCCACCTTTATCAATACTTCATACATACTCGCAATATTCAGATTGCTTTTATCATATTCTTGCTTGTTCTTCGATTGCTTGCAGGAATAGACCTTCGTGGTCAGGTTGATCGTGCTCCGGCGTGGTCAATAACCTCTCGGAGTTGGTTTAGCGATTGCTAAGGCGCAACGTCGTGCACGTTTGTAGTCGGATCGTCAAAGTCGTCTCCACCAAATCGATAGTTATCATCTCATCGAAAGATCGGGACACCCCGCCTCTATCATATCCTCCCAAGGAACACTAGGTACAGGCAAAGGCATATATAAACCATGAGGATTGAGTCGTGACTTAGCTTTTTGACATGTAGTGCAGCGAGCAATAAAACGCTCAACATCCCGTCTCATCTTTGGCCAAAAGAAATGTGTAGCAAGTACGTCCTCCGTCTTCTTCACGCCAAAATGTCCCATTAGTCCTCCTCCATGCGCCTCCTGCAACAACAAAAGACGAACGGAGCTAGCTGGAATGCATAGCTTGTTAGCACGGAACACAAATCCATCATTAACGACAAACTTGTTCCATGTTCTTCCTTCTTTACAATTCTGCAATACATCTTTAAAATCAGCATCATGCACATATTGATCTTTGATGGTCTCCAAACCAAATATTTTGAAGTCAAGTTGTGAAAGCATAGTATAGCGACGAGACAATGCATCAGCAATAACATTTTCTTTACCCTTCTTGTGTTTAATGACATAAGGGAAAGTCTCAATGAATTCAACCCATTTAGCATGTCTACGATTCAGTTTAGCTTGAATTTTAATATGTTTCAAAGATTCATGATCAGAATGTATAACAAATTCTTTGGGCCATAAACAATGTTGCCATGTTTCTAAAGTCCGAACAAGAGCATATAATTCTTTATCATAAGTAGAGTAATTCAGACTAGGCCCACTCAATTTTTCAAAAAGTATGCAACAGGTTTGCCATCTTGTAATAACACACCTCCTAATCCAATTCCACTAGCATCACATTCAAGCTCAAAAGTCTTATTAAAATCAGGAAGTTGGAGTAAAGGAGCATGTGTCAACTTAGCTTTCAATACCGTGAAGGCTTCTTCCTGTGCGGTACCCCAAACAAAAGGCACATCCTTCTTTGTAAGCTTGTTGAGAGGTGCAGCAATGGTGCTGAAATCTCTCACAAAACGCCTATAGAAACCAGCGAGGCCAAGGAAACTCCTCACTAGTGTGACCGTTTTGGGCTGCGGCCAACTCTCAATAGCTTCAATCTTGGCTTTATCAACTTCAATTCCCTGTGGAGTAACAACATAGCCAAGAAAAGATACTCGGTCGGTGCACTTCCCAAGGTTACCAAACAAACGTGCATCACGTAGAGCATTAAAAACAGCACGTAAATGTTCCAAACGTTCTTCCAAAGATTTGCTATAAATCAGTATATCATCAAAATAGACTACCACAAATCGTCCAATGAAAACACGTAAAACTTCGTTCATTAATCTCATGAAAGTACTAGGTGCATTAGTTAACCCAAAAGGCATGACTAACCACTCATATAATCCAAACTTAGTTGTAAATGCTGTTTTCCATTCATCTCCCAATTTTGATGAGGACATGACTACCTTGGATAAGACCAAAAATATTGCATACATGCATATTTGTCAGGTGTATGGGACATTTGTACAATCCACATATGAAGATAAGGGAAAAGGAGAAGTTTAGGTGCTGTTCAAAAAGTCTTCTCACGTCACTTTTGGGCCAAGAGAAGATAGAGTCCAAGTCTCTCACGTTCTGGATTCAGATTCGGACTGCACAGACATACCTGACTCAAAACGCCAACAACTTTTTCATACGGACTCCGAATTGGGTGATTCTTTTTTTGTTGGAAAGTAGATTTCATGCTCTTTCCAGCACAATTGGAATCACCTTAAAATCCGTCCGGAGCGTTGAGTTGTGGACAAAACAATCTGACGCTGCACCAGAATCCGAGTACAACTACAAGTCCAAAGGTGTTACGTCACCTCCACTTGGGCCCATTGGCCTTGTACGACCTAGGGTTAGTTTTAGGCTGCCTTGGGACGTTCTCCCACCTCCTTGGCCGTCACCCCTTGCTCCTATATAAGTAGATCCATCTAGTAGCTTTTTGCTTGGGATTTGTTTAGTTAAAAGTTAGCCATTGCAACTTCGTGTACTTCGTTTGTGTCCAACGACCAGACCAAGACCGCTTACGGATCCCCACCTTTATCAATACTTTATATATACTCGCAATATTCAGATTGCTTTTATCATATTCTTGCTTGTTCTTCGATTGCTTGCAGGAATAGACCTTCGTGGTCAGGTTGATTGTGCTCCGGCGTGGTCAATAACCTCTCGGAGTTGGTTTAGCGATTGCTAAGGCGCAACGTCGTGCACGTTTGTAGTCGGATCGTCAAAGTCATCTTCACCAAATCGATAGTTATCATCTCTTCGAAAGATCGGGACACCCTCGCCTCTATCAAGTGGTATCAGATTTCCAGGTTGCTCGGTGAGATTTTACAGTTTTTCGTAGTTTAGATCGAGTCTGTTCTTCATACCTACAGTCCACGAAAAAGCCAAAAAAAAATTAGGGTTAGGTCATCATATCCGAACCAATCTGAGCCTTTGCATAATCTTTTCTGTATTTGCGTTGTTGAATTTGCGGTTGCATCGTCGTGTTGAGTTGCTGGTCTTAGTGTCTAGTTCCTTTAGAGTTTCGAGTTCTGTTCACATTAGTCACGCCGCCGCTGCATCATTATGCCTTCCGTTGTCCACCATCCCATCTATTAATTTCCACCACGTGCTACGCGCTGTTCATTGTCATAATCATAGTTGAGGTCATTCACATCTTCACCAAATCGATAGTTATCATCTCATCGAAAGATCGGGACACCCCGCCTCTATCAAATTTCATACGAATTTGATGGTATCCACTACGCAAATCAACTTTGGAGAATATTGTAGAGCCACTCAATTCATCAAGCATATCATCTAGCCTAGGAATAGGGTGACGATAATGAATAGTAATATTATTAATGCCTCTACAATCAACACACATACGTGACGTACCATCCTTTTTCGGCACTAGAATAATAGGAACAGCACAAGGACTAAGGGATTCGCGTATATAACCTTTGTCGAGCAGCTCCTATACTTGACGCATAATCTCCTTCATCTCCTCTGGATTGGTACGGTATGGTGCACGGTTGGGTAATGATGCACCGGGAATTAAGTCAATTTGATGCTCAATCCCTCGAATAGGTGGTAATCCCGGTGGCACGTCTTGTGGAAAGACGTCGTGAACTCTGCAAAATGTTAGTGACAGCAGGGGGCAAAGAGGAAGGCACGTCCTCGACTGAAAATAATGCCTCTTTGCACACAAAAGCATAGCAAATAGATTTGCTAAAATCTAGCTCATCAATATCAGATTTGGTGGCAAATAAACATGCACTTTTCAATTTAATTTCAGAAGCAACAGTAGATGGTTTATTATTAGGCTTCATGTGTTGCTCAAATTCTTTTGCCACAATCTGATTTTCACTCTTATTTTTCTCCTATTTTGCTTTATTAGCTCTATTAATATCATCTTTCAAAATGGACTCGTGGAGTCATTGGAAGCAAAGTAATATTTTTATCCTTATGAACAAGAGTATCTTGATTGTTTCTACCATGGTGTACTGAATTTTTATCAAATTGCCATGGTCTACCAAGTAACAAGGAACATGCTTGCATAGGTACCACATCACAATCACCATAATCAGCATATGTAGAGATACTAAAATGCACACGAACAAAGACGTGTTACCTTAACCTTGCCGCTGTTGTTGAACCATTGGATGTAGTAAGGATGTGGATGTGGTCTTGTGGTGAGAGATAGCTTCTCCACCATCTCCATGCTAGCCAAGTTGTTGCAGCTCCCTCCATCTATGATGACGCTGAATAGAACGTTCCTTCACAACTCCTTTGTATGGAACAAATTATGCCTCTGATTTTGCTCAGCTTGTGTAACCTGCACACTCAAAACACGTTGAGCAACTAAACATTCATACCTGTCAAGATCTTCAGCAGCCATGTATTGTGTCTCATGATCGTAATCATCTCCACCGTGTTCCTCATGTGTAATAAGAGCCAAAGTCTCCTCATCATAGTCACTAGCGGACTCATACCCACCATCCTCGTGAGCAATCATCACACGCTGAGATTTGCATTCTCTCATAAAATGTCCTCTTCCCTTAGAACGACGACAAATAATATCACTTGTGTGCCCTGTTGACGCCATGGAAGAAGAAGAGCTCTGTGCAGGCCGGTAGGTGTGCTCTTGGCGAGATAGTGGTGGTTGTGCTGCTTTCTTGTATCACGGTTGGAGGTGGCACCTGAAGGAGGTGATGGTGCGGTGGAATTAGATGATGCACGTGGTGTCCATGATGAAGGTCGACCTGCAGAAAAGTTAGTGTGCGCCAATGCTGTCGATCCTGCACTTCACGCTCAGCTTTACAAGCAAGATGGAATAAACAGTGATATTATTATAATCCTTATAGTCTAGAATGGTCTGAATCTCTATTTAATCCACCCGTAAAACGTGCAAGCATAGCTTCATTCTCCTCAACAATACCACATCTAATCAAGCCAGTTTGTAATTCCCGATAATATTCTTCTACAGAATTTTTCCTTGTCTTAAGCGCTGCAATTTTTGAAGTAATTCACGTTGATAATATGGTGGAACCCAACGAGTACGCATAGCAGTTTTCAAAGCAGCCCAAGTAGCTGGAACAAGATATAATCTACAATGTTCGGACCACCAAACACATGCAAAGCTAGTGAAAGCACAAACAGCAGCAGAACACGTCTCTCCTCGGGATATTGTAAACATGTAAATCGTTGTTCAGTTTCTAACTCCCAAGTAAGATATATATCAGAACATATCTACCCTCAAATGGTGGAATATTCAATTTCAGTTTAGGGAGATGGTCATGATCTCGTACCTGAGGGGGAGCCCTAACATTGCCATTATTTGCATGAGGACGACCTGGTGGTTGTGGTGCTGGTGGTTGCACGTAGTTCTGATGTTGATCAACCTCATCCTCGTAATCTCCCACATAATCATCCTCGTCGCTACTAGCAGCAGCAGAGAGGAGCCAAAGAAGCACCAACAGCAGTTGCAGCGGCACCAGAATTTTGTCCTGGCTCAATAGGAACACGCTGAGCTCGTCCATACTGATTTGGAAGGGGGCATAGTTGTTGTCGTTGCAGAGGTGCGATAGGTGCAGCTGGTGGTGGTTGTGGAAAACGCGCGAGCAATTCATCAAACTTGCTATCAAGCTTTGTTTCAAACGTCTTCTCAATGCCATCTATCTTCTCCATGGCCTCGTCAAATCTGTTTAGCACATCTTGCACCTGTCCAATCGTCATTTCTTTGAAACTTATCATGTAGCTGTTTGTTCGTCAGGTTCTCCCAATCAGTCTCATCGGCTTGTGATCCTGCCATGGTTAGCAGCAATAGAAACACACAAGAATACGATCCTACAGACTACTAGGAATTGGTGGTGGTGGTGTGGTGGGCAATCACAAACCGTCAAGCAAATCTCAAATTCTTACCAGTTCTTACCCAGAAGAAGAAGCGGTGATCGGCAACCGTTGTAGTCAAAACTCTCAAAGCTTGGATATAGCGATTACCAAGGAGAATCAAATGCACGACGAGATGTATGTGGAGCTGGGAAGGCTTATAATATGGTAGCAAAAAAAGGTAAGCAATAATCAATTCAGAGATGCAAAGTTGAATAAACGCTCACGACGCAGATCTTGGTTGGTCCTAGGCTAGACCGTGCTAGAGACGCGAGCCTAGAACACTAACAAAATCACGGGCTGCACGTAAACAAGGGAGGAGCACACTCTGAATTTTTTTCTCTTTTTTCCTTTTTTTGCTCGCAACAAATGTTTTTCGGAAAAGTCTACAAATGGTCTAAAACTGCCTAGCCAGAATTTTCCATACAATTGTTACACCCACAGCCCTCGCTGCTATACATCTTGGACCAATTACTAGAGCTCACAAGACGCCAACTAAATTACTGTGTACTTTCGTTTCTTGGTAATGATTCTAATATTCATGAGAATATGATGCTGCCTAAATTGGATACATTTGTTTTGCTTACAAATGAAGGGCCTAGCTTGGAGAAGGATGAACATTGAAGCAAGAACAAGCATGGAGATGATGGCATGCAAGGGGACAAGAATGGAGTTACAAGTGATGATTTCAGGACTTGAAGCCACCATAATGAGTGCATGAAGCCTTGGACGAAATATACAAGATGCCACTTCATAAATTTCGTCCAGAGGCTATTCTAGGTGTCTCGTCACCTTATTATTGGGCTAGGCCCATGTAATTTCGAAATACATTAGTATAGGCTATTTTTAGAGTCTCAGATGTGTGGGGAAACAAGAGATAGGGTTAGTTTGGACCCCTCCACCAAGGGCCACGAAATTCACCCCTCTTCCTCCATATATACAGCCCTTAGGGCACCGTTTAGACTTTGGGTTTTGTTTAGATCAAAAGTTCGCCATAGCTGCAACTTCGCGCGTGCCGTTTGTGTTCAACGACTGGACAAAGGCGCCACAGAACCCCACCTTGATCAATAAAGCTTTCATCTTATATTCGCAATATCCAGATTGCAATCTCGGTTTCTTGCTTGTTCTTCGTTTGCTCGCAGGAAATAGACCCTCGTGGTCGTTGATCGTGCTCGGCGTGGTCAATAACCTCTCGGAGTTGGTTTAGCGATTGCTAAGGCGCGACGTCCTCGCACGCTCGTAGTCGGATCGTCAAAGTCGACTTCCACCAAAGCGAAATCCACCATCTCATCGAAAGACGGGACACCTTTGCCTCTATCAATGATGAAGCACGTGGCTTTGAGTTGCTTGTAGTAGGAGGAGGACGACTTGAACTTGTAGAAGATTTCTTGTAACTTGTCTTGTCGTCGTTGCTTGGAGAAGGTTTGGTTGATGTCGAAGTTGGGCTAGTTGTTGAAGCTTGGTTGTTGGAGAAGCCGTATGTCTTGGATGAGTACTTGGCGTACTTGAAGTCATCTTGCACTTGTCGTTCCGCCTTTGTAGCTTGATGCACGAGTTCGATGAGGTTGGAGTAGTGTTGGAAATCGGCGATTTTCTTGATGGGATGGTTGAGGCCATTCAAGAATCGTGCCATTGTTTGCTCATCATCCTCCGTGATATTGGCTCGAATCATGGCAATCTCCATTTCCTTGTAGTATTCTTCAACACTCTTTGTTCCTTGCTTGAGGAGTTGTAGCTTCTTGAAGAGATCACGGTTGTAGTAGGTGGGCACAAAGCGTGCTCTCATGAGCTCCTTCATTTGAGCCCAAGTGGTGATTGGAGGTTCACCTCTTGCTTGTCGGCGCTCAAGGACTTGTTTCCACCATATGAGCACATAGTCTTGGAACTCAAGTGATGCCATAGCGATCTTCTTCTCTTCCTCATAGTTGTGCAAACGAAAGATTTTGTCGACCTTCAATGCCCATGAGAGGTACTCTTCGGGATCATTGGTTCCATTGAACTTGGGCATTGTGAACTTTAGCTTGCCATAGCGGTGTTCTTCATTGTTTTGAGGTCGATGTTGATGATGACGTTCTTGACGTGGAGGGTGATCATCCTCATGTTGCTCTTGGCGAGGAGGAAGTCCATGATCAACTTGCTCTTGTTGACCTTGAGGTTGAGGATGAGCTTGAGGAGCTTGTGGAGGAGTTTGTGGGACTTGACGTTGTGCACGTGGATGGTAGTTCCTCTCTTGTATTTCTTCTCGAAGTGCTTCCTCTTGATTGCGCCTTTCGCGATTGCGGTTGGCGAGAGCTCGACTTGATGCTTGAAGGGCGCGTTCCGCCTCAAGAGCTTGTGCTTCTCGTTGTTGTTGTTGAAGACGTTGAGCCTCGGCATCTTGTTGCTCTTGGTGTAGGCGCGCTCGTTCTTGTTCTTGTTGGTGACGAAGACGTTGTCGTTCTTGAGCTTGAGCAAACGCCATTTGGCTCGATTGAGGACGAGGAACTTCTTGCTCTTGGAGATTCTTGTCGTGTAGCGGGTTGCGAGATGCATGACGATCTTGACGCGTGGCTCGTCGAAGAATGTTCGATGACGGTGTACTTGTGTCGGAGAAGGGGTCGTCGGAGTGGCGACTTGAGTGGCTCCGTCTTGAGTGTGAAGAGGTAGAAGTACGCCGGTTCACCAACAAGGCGCGGATCTCATCCATTCTTGCATCATTCTCTTTCTTGTGCGCGTCGAGTTTGTTGTCGAAGTAATCTCTTGTACGTTGCTCGGAGAGTCGCAAGTCGGTGGAGAGGTTGTCGATGCGTTCGCTCAATGCTTGTTGCTCTTAATGGAGAGCTCGTTGTGCGCCAAAGAGGTGGCTCTTGGTTACGTAGGATGACATTTCGCCGTCTTGCTCGATGAAGAGTGGATTTGTAGAAGAACTTGGCCTATCCATCATTTCAAGCAAATTGTGAGTGGTAGAAAGAGAAGAATGAATACCAATGTACCTTTGACCGAAGTTGAAGATGAATCAAGTTCACTCAAATGCGGACAATGAAATAGCACTATTGGTACCGATTCTTGTCGATTCTCACACCTACACGGAAACACACACGCAAATAGATAAATGGGATTGTGCAAACCAAAAGTGAGCCAAAATGTGGAATCCACGAAAATGCTCTTGTTGCACAATACTAGAGAGACGCTAGCACGATCGCACAATAGGCGGATACGGAGCTTGTGCACAACCTACTAGGCAAAAATGCAACGATCTCTATCCCACGTATGCTATATGTATGGTGTATCGGTGCAATGATCCAAGATGATCTTATATGACAATCTTAATGTTGTATGATGCTATGCTTGTTGCTTATAAGCTCTTTGCTTATCTTTCCTCTTTGCTTAAAAGCTTGAGTGGCTCTTTCTCTTTTGAGCTCTTTTCTTATGCAAACTTGACGAACTAAGATAGCAATTGTGTATGCGATGACAACTTTGTGACACACAAGTTGATTCCGAGATATGCACCTCGAAGTTATGTATGATATGGTGTATGCAACTAATGTGCACAAGTCACGTTGCCGGCAATACTCAATGGCTAGTCTCGGTGGGTAAGCAACGCAAAAGATGGTATATGATGGTTATCAATGCAATTGCAAGGTATGACAAATATGTCGTCGATGTTACCGTCCGTAGCGAAGATGAGTAGCCGACCAAAATGAGCGTTTGTTGTTGATGTCACACCGCGCCTAGATAGCCGAAACACAAAAGGACACGGAAATCTCACTCAAATTGTCGAACTCAAATTCGAATAGTAGTACGGAGGTTGAGTCTTGGGGTTTGGCAAGTGGAAGTGGTGGTGGTTAGGGTGGGGAGGGTGTATGTATGTATAGGTGGTGGTGGTGGTGGAGAAGGACTGCAGAAATGCAGTTTCGGCAGAGGAAGCCGGATGATACGGGCCAGAAGCCGGATGATCCGGGCGAGACCGGATGATCCGGGACTTGGTCCGGATGATCCGGGCAGGTCAACCACGCACGGGAACTGCTCGGGAAGAACACGAAAATGGGGTGGAATTTGACGATTTCGGGGATTTTGGGTGGATTTCGAGGGGGGAAAGGTGGGGAAACACAAGATCCACGAGTTACACACCGAATCCACGGATAAAAAACAACAAAACATCATCAAAACTAACAAATCACAAAAAATTTTGGGGGTATTTTTGTGGGGATTTTCGGGTTTTTAGGACGAAAACAACAAAATCAAGCTAGAAATCACGAGGTAGGGGCTCCAAAAACGTGATCAACTTGGCTCATGATACCATATGATGTAGGGTGGAACCCTAATTCGTCGATCTTTCACGTTTGGAGGGGATCCTACGGAGGGAACACGAAGAACGCGCGGAAGAACGAGAGGAAATCACGGGGAAGAACGAGAGAGACACTCAACCGACAAGAGATCGATCACACAAGGTCTAGATCATCGAAGCACGAGTGATACATGGTCCAAAATCAACAAAGGAAAGATACAAAGGTAGCCGTTCTTCTCCCGGAGGAGGTCTTGAATCCACGAGGGGATCTTCCCTTAGAGGGGTCTTGAATCCGATGGATCTTCTCCTAGACGGAGGTCCTGATCTCCGTGGAGAAGTACCGGTGGATGAGCAAAGGCTCTCACACACAAATATGAGCTAATCCAATGCTAAGTCTCAAAGTGAGGAGAGGGGGTCCTATATATAGAGTCTGGGGCGAAGGGGTACATGGGCTCAGCCCAACACGCACGCACAGGCGCTGGCCGGATGATCCGGACGAGGGTCCGGATGATCCGGACCGGTACGGATGATCCGGGTGGAGTCCCGGATGAGCCGGAGGGTCGGCTGGTGGCGGCGACGGGCCGGATGTCCGGCTGGGGGTCCGGACGTCCGGCGGGTCCGGATGATCCGGCCTGGTCCGGATGATCCGGCTTCAGTATGGAGGTTCTGTTGCCTTCGGTGGAGTTAGCCGGATCGTCCGGACCGGGGTCCGGATCATCCGGGCTCTGTCCGGATCGTCCGGCCTCCCTGGTACTTGTGGCTTTCTCCTCTCCGTCTTCACGCATGTCTTCCGCTTCCGATTCTCCTTGCTTCCCAGCTTCTTCATGGTCGACTCCTTGGTGCCTGAGTATGCATAGAGTTTCCGTTTGAGGTAGTAACCATGTCTCATGTGAATCGAAGGATAGTTGTGAGAGGAGTGATGTCACCTCGGTCTCAAGAGCTCTTGCACGTGCTCGAGTCATCGGTCCTTGTGGTGTTGTAGGTGTTGATGTAGAGTCCATGGGGATGATGGAAGGATGCTCCGCATCATATCCCCTTCCTTCGAAAGGATCCGACCTCGGATCTAGTTCTTCATCACCATGGAAAGGCGAGAGGTCTTTGATGTTGAAGGTGTCGCTCACGTTGTACTTGTCGTTTGGTAAGTCGAGCTTGTAGGCGTTGTTGTTGTAGCGTGCTAACACCTTGAAGGGTCCATCGGCTCGAGGTAGAAGTTTGGACTTGCGTTCGTTGGGGAAGCGTTCCTTGCGAAGGTGTTGCCACACTAGATCGCCTTTGTTGAAGATCATGGGTTGCTTGTTGATGTTTAGCTTGGTCGCTAGTCGTTGTACTTGGCGCTCGATGGTGTTTCTTGTATCTTCATGCATCTTCTTGATGTAGCTTGCACGGGCACTTGCGTCGAGGTTGGTGCGCTCTTGTAGAGGTAGAGGTAGGATGTCCAATGGGGACAATGGGTTGAAGCCGTAGACGACCTCGAAAGGGGACTTGCCGGTCGTTGAATGTCTTGCGGTTGTAGGCGCATTTCGGCGATGGGTAAACATGTCTCCCACTCCTTGATGTTCTTCTTGATCAACACGCGAAGTAGAGTGGAGAGCGTCCGGTTCGTCACCTCCGTTTGGCCGTCGGTTTGAGGATGGTATGCGGATGAGAACATGAGCTTGATGCCGAGCTTGGCGCAAAGAGTCTTCCAAAAGTAACTCAAGAACTTGACGTCGCGGTCGGAGACGATTGACTTTGGTACTCCATGAAGGCGCAAGATTTCCCTACAAAAGAGATTTGCAATATGTGAAGCATCGTCTACCTTATTGCAAGGAATAAAGTGTGCCATCTTAGAAAATCGATCTACAACCACAAACACGGAATCCTTTCCATTTTGAGTTCTAGGCAAACCAAGTACAAAGTCCATGCTAATGTGGTATAGGGTGGAACCCTAATTCGTCGATCTTTCACGTTTGGAGGGGATCCTACAGAGGGAACACGAAGAACACGCGGAAGCACAAGGGGAAACACGGGGAAAACGAGAGGGAATCACTCAATCAACAAGGAATCGATCACACAAGTGCTAGATCACCACACACATAAGAGTTCCACAAGATACAAAGTCAACAAAGGTAAGGATACAAAGGAACCGTTCATCTCCCGGAGGAGGCCTTGAATCCACGAGGGGATCTTCCCGTATAGGGGTCTTGAATCCGATGGATCTTCTCCTAGACGGAGGTCCTGATCTCCGTGGAGAAGTACCGGTGGATGAGTAAAGGCTCTCACACACAAATATGAGCTAATCCAATGCTAACCCTAGAAAGGATGATGGGATGGTCTATTTATAGTCTAGGTTCTCCAAGGGGTAAGTTGGGGGTGAAACGAGTACATGGGCCTCGGCCCGAAACGCTGCACCTGAGCGCAGGCGGTAGTACCGCTTCGGGATGGCGGTAGTACCGCTTGAGGTGCTTCAATGTAGTACCGCCTCGAGGGCGGTAGTACCGCCGAGGTGCTTCAGCGGTAGTACCGCTTCGGGAGGGTAGTAGTACCGCCTGGCGCCTGCTCGATTCTGGAGTTTGTCGGGTTCGGCGGACGAGGGCGGATCTCGAGCGGTAGTGCCGCTGGCTCGGCTCAGCGGTAGTACCGCTTGGCTGGAGCGGTAGTACCGCTCGTCTTTGGACTCGCAGCTCCTCCTCTCGCTCTTGATGTCCCTTTTGAGCTGTAGCTTCTTCTAGGTTGACTCCTTGGTACCTAAGCATGCATAGCATTTCCGTTTGAGGTAGTAACCATGTCTCATGTGAATCGAAAGGAATTGTGAGAGGAGTGATGTCACCTCGGTTTCAAGAGCTCTTGCACGTGCTCGAGTCATAGGTCCTTGTGGGGTTGGATGTGTCGATGTAGAGTCCATGGGGATGATGGAAGGATGCTCCGCATCATATCCCTCCTTGAAAGGATCCGACCTCGGATCAAGATCTTCATCACCATGGAAAGGCGAGAGGTCTTTGACGTTGAAGGTGTCGCTCACGTTGTACTTGTCGCTTGGTATGTCGAGCTTGTAGGCGTTGTTGTTGTAGCGTGCTAGCACCTTGAAGGGTCCATCGGCTCGAGGTAGAAGTTTGGACTTGCGTTCGTTGGGGAAGCGTTCCTTGCGAAGGTGTAGCCACACGAGATCGCCTATGTTGAAGATCATGGGTTGCTTGTTGATGTTGAGCTTGGTCGTTAGTCGTTGTACGTGGCGGTCGATGGTGTGTCTTGTATCTTCATGCATCTTCTTGATGTAGCTTGCACGGGCACTTGCGTCGAGGTTGGTACGCTCTTGTAGAGGAAGAGGTAGAATGTCCAATGGGGACAAAGGGTTGAAGCCGTAGACGACCTCGAAGGGAGACTTGCCGGTAGTCGAATGTCTTGCACGGTTGTAGGCGTACTCGGCGATGGGTAGACATGCTTCCCACTCCTTGATGTTCTTCTTGATCAACACGCGAAGTAGAGTGGAGAGCGTCCGGTTCGTCACCTCCGTTTGGCCGTCGGTTTGGGGATGGTATGCGGATGAGAACAAGAGCTTGATTCCGAGCTTGGCGCATAGAGTCTTCCAAAAGTAACTCAAGAACTTGACGTCGCGGTCGGAGACGATTGTCTTGATACTCCATGAAGGCGCAAGATTTCCTACAAAAGAGATTTGCAATATGTGAAGCATCGTCTACCTTGTTGCAAGGAATGAAATGTGCCATCTTAGAAAATCGGTCCACAACAACAAACACGGAATCCTTTCCATTTTGAGTTCTAGGCAAACCAAGTACAAAATCCATGCTAATGTCTTCCCAAGGTTGATAAGGAATAGGAAGAGGCATGTAAAGACCATGAGATTGAGCTTTTGACTTAGCTTTGCGGCATGTAGAGCATCGGGTGGTGAAGCGAGAGACATCTCAAACATCTTGGGCCAAAAGTAGTTCTTGGAGAGCGTGGCGAAGGTCTTGTCGCGTCCAAAATGTCCCATGAGTCCACCTCCATGAGCCTCTTGCAAAAGGAGCAAACGAAGAGAAGACTCGGGTATGCATAGTTTGTTAGCTCTCATAAGATAACCATCCTTGAGGTAATATTGTTCCCAAGATGTATCGTCAAACATTTAGCATAATGAGGTGCAAAAGATGGATCACTAGCATACAAATCTTTGATATGCTCAAAACCTATAACATTCAACTCAAGTTGGGTGACAAGCATGCATATGCGTGAAAGTGCATCGGCAACTACATTTTCCTTGCCCTTAATGTACTTGATCACATATGGAAAAGATTCAATGAATTCACTCCATTTGGCATGACGCTTGTTCAATTTAGTTTGACCTTTTAAGTACTTAAGCGTTTCATGATCGGTATGGATGACAAACTCATGAGGTCTAAGATAATGTTCCCAAACATTTAGCACACGCACTAAAAAGTACAATTCTTTGTCATACACGGGATAGTTAAGTTGAGCACCGGAAAGTTTTTCACTAAAATAAGCAATGACTCGTTTTTCTTGCATTAAAACTCCGCCAATTCCGGTACCACTTGCATCACAATGGACCTCAAAAGTTTTGTCAAAATTGGGCAAAGCGAGAATTGGAGCATGAGTAAGCAAAGACTTGAGCTCATCAAAAGCGTTTGATTGCAAAGGTCCCCAAACAAAAGGAGTATTCTTCTTACTCAAAGCATGCAAAGGGGCTGCAATAGTGCTAAAGTTTTTCACAAAGCGGCGATAAAACCTGCAAGACCAAGGAAACTTCGCACTTGTTGCAAATTGGTGGGTTGGGGCCAAGTTTTAATTGCTTTGATCTTAGTTTCATCAACATGGACACCCTTGGAGGAGACAACGAAACCCAAGAAAACCACTTTGTCAACTCCAAAAGTGCATTTCTTCAAGTTGGCATAAAGACTTTCCTTTCGAAGTGTTTGCAAAACAAGCTTAACGTGATCAAGATGCTCTTTCATGGCTTTGCTAAACACAAGAATGTCATCGAAGTAAACCACAACAAATATTCCAATGTATGGGCGAAGTACATGATGCATAAGACGCACAAAAGTTCCGGGAGCTTCCGACAAACCCATGGGCATAACCAACCATTCATATAAGCCAAATTTTGTTTTGAAAGCAGTTTTCCATTCATCACCCTCATGAATGCGGATTTGATAATAGCCACTTTTAAGATCAATTTTTGAGAAAAGTTGGCTCCACTAAGTTCATCAAGCATATCATCTAAGCGAGGAATGGGATGCCTATAGCGCACGGTGATAGCATTTATGGGTCTACAATCGAGCACAAGCGGAAACTTCCATCGGGTTTAGGCACAAGTATAACGGCACGGCACAAGGGCTTAAGCTTTCACGTACATGACCGTTGTCGAGTAGTTGTTGTACTTGCCGTTGAATCTCCTTGGTTTCTTGGGATTGACACGGTATGGAGCTTTGTTTGGAAGTGGTGCTCCGGTATGAGGTCGATTCGATGCTCAATGCCTCGTAGAGGAGGTAGACCGGAGGTAGCTCATCGGGAAAACATCTTGAAATTCCTGCAAAGAGATTGAAACACCAAAGGTAGCTCATGAGTGGTGTTAGTTTGTGGTTCTCCATCCTTGCACACTAGGACAAAGTGCATCACACTCGATGGGTTCTCACACACTTCTCTCATCTCATGTTTGGTGGCGAATAGTATGAGGTTTTTCTCTAGGCTAAGAGGCGCCAAATTTGGCTTGTGGCTCTCACTCACTTTTGGTGGCTCACTTTGTCATTCTTCTCTCTTTGGTTGGTGGCTTGTTTGTCGGCTATCACTTGACTAGGAGACATGGGTCGAGGACATATTCTTTGCCTTTCATCTTGAAGCTATAGTGGTTTGTACGCCCATTGTGGTAGACACCACGGTCGAATTGCCATGGCCGACCAAGGAGGAGGTGGCAAACGGTCATTGGGACCACATCACACTCTAAAGTGTCTTCATATGCACCGATTTTGAAGGATACTTGGACCGTATGCTCAACTCAGATAGTGCCGAGTCACTTAGCCATTGAACCTTGTAGGGTTGCGGATGCTTCTTCTTGACCAATTGGAGCTTGGAGCATAGTTCTTCGCTTGCAAGTTGTGGCAACTACCTCCATCGATGATGACCTTGACGGATCTCCCATTGATGCCGCCTTTGTGTGGAAGATATGGCATCGTTGGTCTTCTTCTTGGTGATGTTGAAGTGTCAAGACCTTGGAGACAACGAGAGCGGGCTCAGATCTTCATCACAAAAGACTTGATCATCTTCATCCTCATTCACGCACGGTGCATGGCCACTTGCTCAATAGCTTCCATTTCATCTTCACTCATTGAGTCGTATGTGCCATCGTCGTTGAGGAACATGGTGCGCTTGTTGGTGCATTCATAGGACTTGTGGCCTCGGCCGCCGCAAGTGAAACACTTGAAGGAGCTTGTCTTGACGGTCTCATCGGTTGGAGTAGATGATGAAGCACGCGGCTTGAAGTTGCTTGTAGTAGGAGGAAGACGACTTGAACTTGTGGAAGTTTTCTTGTAACTTGACTTGTCGTCGTTGCTTGGAGAAGGCTTGATTGATGTCGAAGTGGGAGTAGTTGTTGAAGTTTGGTTGTTGGAGAAGCCGTGTATCTTGGAGGAGTACTTGGCGTACTTGAAGTCATCTTGTACTTGACGTTCCGCCTTTGTAGCTTGATGCACGAGCTCAATGAGGTTGGAGTAGGGTTGGAAGTCGGCGATCTTCTTGATGGGATGATTGAGTCCATTCAAGAATCGTGCCATTGTTTGCTCATCATCTTCCTTGACATTGGCTCGAATCATGGCAATCTCCATTTCTTTGTAGTATTCTTCAACACTCTTTGTTCCTTGCTTGAGGAGTTGTAGCTTCTTGAAGAGATCACGGTTGTAGTAGGTCAAGTGATGCCATCCTTCATTTGGGCCCAAGTGGTGATTGGAGGTTCACCTCTTGCTTGTCGGCGCTCAAGGACTTGTTCCCACCATATGAGCACATAGTCTTGGAACTCAAGTGATGCCATAGCGATCTTCTTCTCTTCCTCATAGTTGTGCAAACGAAAGATTTTGTCGACCTTCAATGCCCATGAGAGGTACTCTTCGGGATCATTGGTTCCATTGAACTTGGGCATTGTGAACTTGAGCTTTCCATAGCGATGTTCTTCATTGTTTTGAGGTCGATGGTGATGATGACGTTCTTGACGTGGAGGGTAATCATCCTCATGTTGCTCTTGGCGAGGAGGAAGTCCATGATCAACTTGCTCTTGTTGACCTTGAGGTGGAGGATGAGCTTGAGGAGCTTGACGTTGCGCACGCGGATGGTAGTTCCTCTCTTGTATTTCTTCTCGAAGTGCTTCCTCTTGATTGCGCCTTTCGCGATTGCGGTTGGCGAGAGCTCGAGTTGATGCTTGAAGGCGCTGCCCGCTTCAAGAGCTTGTGCTTCTCGTTGTTGTTGTTGAAGACGTTGAGCCTCGGCGTCTTGTTGCTCTTGGTGTAGGCGCGCTCGTTCTTGTTCTTGTTGGTGGCGAAGACGTTGTCGTTCTTGAGCTTGAGCAAACGCCATTTGGCTCGATTGAGGACGAGGAACTTCTTCATCAACTTGCTCTTGGAGATTTTTGTCGTGTAGCGGGTTGCGAGATGCATGACGGTCTTGACGCGCGGCTCGACGAAGAATGTTCGATGACGGTGTACTTGTGTCGGAGAAGGAGTCGTCGGAGTGGCGACTTGAGTGGCTCCGTCTTGAGTGTGAAGATGTAGAAGTACGCCGGTTCACCAACAAGGCGCGGATCTCGTCCATTCTTGCATCATTCTCTTTCTTGTGCGCGTCGAGTTTGTTGTCGAAGTAATCTCTTGTACGCTTCTCGGAGAGTCGCAAGTCGTTGGAGAGGTTGTCGATCGTTTCGCTCATTGCTTGTTGCTCTTGATGGAGAGCTCGTTCTTGCTACCAAGAGGTGGCTCTTGGTGACGAGGATGACATGTCGTCGTCTTGCTCGATGAAGAGTGGATTGGTAGAAGAACTTGGCCTATCCATCATTTCAAGCAAATTGTGAGTGGTAGAAGGAGAAGAACTAATACCAATGTACCTTTGACCGAAGTTGAAGATGAATCAAGTTCACTCAAATGCGGACAATGAAATAGCACTATTGGTACCGATCCTTGTCGATTCTCACACCTACACAAGTAAAAGCTTTTGGTGGAGCTTGGTTAGGATGGTGGCACAAAATTGATTGCAATCGTTAGCTTGACTCAAAAATGTTGAAGAAGATTCGCAAATTCGCAAATGTAACAAGTAGACCAAGCAAGTAGAGGTACACGGAAACACACACGCAAATAGATAAATGGGATTGTGCACACCAAAAGTGAGCCAAAATGTGGAATCCACGAAAATGCTCTTGTTGCACAATACTAGAGAGACGCTAGCACAATTGCACAATAGGCGGATACGGAGCTTGTGCACAACCTACTAGGCAAAAATGCAACGATCTCTATCCCAAGTATGCTATATGTATGGTATTTCGGTGCAATGATCCAAGATGATCTTATATGACCATCTTAATGTAGTATGATGCTATGGTTCTTGCTTATAAGCTCTTTGCTTATCTTTCTCTTTTGCTTAAAAGCTTGGGTGGCTCGTTCTCTTTTGAGCTCTTTTCTTATGCAAACTTCACGAACCAAGATAGCAATTGTGTATGCGATGACAACTTTGTGACACACAAGTGGATCTCAAGATATGCACCACTATAGTATGGTATGTATGCTATGGAGTATGATCACTAATGTGCACAAGTCACGTTGCCGGCAATACTCAATGGCTAGTCTCGATGGGTAAGCAACGGAAAAGATGGGCTATGTTGGTTATCAATGCAATTGCGAGAGATGACAAAGATGTAAATCGAGGTTACCGTCCTTGGCGATGATGAGTCCTTGTCGAAGATGAGCGGTGGTGATGTTGACGTCGAACCGCACCTATATAGCGAAACACAATAGGACACGGAACCACAACTCAAATTCTCAAAGAACAAAAGCAACAATGGTGGTAGCGGAAAGTGGAGGTGGTATAGCGTATGATGTGGTGAAAGCCCTAGGCAAAGATGCCAATATTGGGAAAATTAGATGGAGTCCAATGGTGTTGCAACCTATCTAGGTGGATGGAGAATGTCAATAGCTACTCAACGAGCTAAAGAAAGCGAAAATCGGACTCCGGATGTGGAAGTTATGGTGGAAATGGTGAAACTCAGAAAGCTGAAAATGTCCAGGGCGGTAGTACCGCTGAGAAGGGCGGTAGTACCGCTCGTGTCGGGTTTTTTCGACTATTTCGGCTGGGAGGGGTCTGGCGGTAGTACCGTTCGCGGGCGGTAGTACCATTAAGGTCACATGGAGAATATTGTAGAGCCACCAATTCATCAAGCATATCATCTAGCCTAGAATAGGGTGACTATAATGAATAGTAATATTATTAATGCCTCTACAATCAACACATACACGTGACGCACCATCCTTTTTCGCACTAGAATAATAGGAACAGACAAGGACTAAGGGATTCAAGATATAACCTTTGTCGAGCAGCCCTTATACTTGACGATAATCTCCTTCATCTCCTCCGGATTGGTACGTATGGTGCACTGGGTAATGATGCACCGAATTAAGTCAATTTGATGCTCAATCCTCAATAGGTGGTATCCTGTGGCACGCCTTTGTGAAAGACGCCAAATAACTCCCCAAAATGTTAGTGACGGGGGCAAAGAGGAAGGCACGCCCTCGATCGAAAATAATGCCTTC
This sequence comes from Aegilops speltoides, assembly GCA_021437245.1. Classification (NCBI taxonomy): domain Eukaryota; kingdom Viridiplantae; phylum Streptophyta; class Magnoliopsida; order Poales; family Poaceae; genus Aegilops; species Aegilops speltoides. Next base: position 297,606,625 of record CM038147.1, read on the forward strand.
TTATTTAAAAGCATAGCAAATAGATTTGCTAAAATCTAGCTCATCAATATCAGATTTGGTGGCAAATAAACATGCACTTTTCAATTTAATTTCGTACAACAAGAGATGGTTTATTATTAGGCTTCATGTGTCGCTTCAAATTCTTTTGCCACAATCTGATTTTCACTTATTTTTCTCCTATTTTGCTTTATTAGCTCTATTAATATCATCTTTCAAAATGGACTCAGAGTCATTGAAGCAAAGTAATATTTTATCCTTATGAACAAGAGTATACCGATTGTTTCTACCATGGTGTACAGAATTTTTATCAAATTGCCATGGTCTACCAAGTAACAAGGAACATGTTTACAGGTATTAACATCACAATCACCATAATCAGCATATGTAGAGATACTAAAATGCACACTAACAAAGACGTGTTACCTTAACCTTGCCGCTGTTGTTGAACCATTGGATGTAGTAAGGATGTGGATGTGGTCTTGTGGTGAGATAGCTTCTCCACCATCTCCATGCTAGCAAGTTGTTGCAGCCCCTCCATCTATGATGACGCTAATAGAACGCTCCTTCACAACTCCCTTTGTATGGAACAAATTATGCCTCTCGATTTTGCTCACTTGTGTAATCGTGACACTCAAAACACGCTGAGCAACTAAACATTCATGGCCAAAGATCTTCAAAGATGTATTGTGTCTCATGATCAATCATCTCCACCGTGTTCCTCATGTGTAATAAGAGCCAAAGTCTCTCATCATAGTCACTAGCGGACTCATACCCACCATCCTCGTAGCAATCATCACACGCTGAGATTTGCATTCTCGCAAAATGTCCTCTTCCTTAGAACGATTTACAAATAATATCACTTGTGTGCCCCTGTGACGCCATGGAAGAAGAAGAGCCTCAGGCAGTTGTGAGGGTCTTGGCAGATAGTGGTGGTCAGCTCGCTTGTATCACGGTTGGAGGTGGCACCAAGGAGGTGATGGTGCAAGGAATTAGATGATGCACGGAAGTCCATGATGAAGGTCGACCAGAAGTTAGTAAAGCGCCAATGCCTCGCCGATCCTCAAGACTTCACGCTCAGCTTTTAAGCAAGATGGAATAAACGAGTGATATTATTATAACCTTATAGTCTAGAATGGTCTGAATCTCTATTTAATCCACCCGTAAAACGCAAGCATAGCTTCATTCTCCTCAACAATACCACATCTAATCAAGCAGTTTGTAATTCCCGATAATATTCTTCACGAATTTTTCCTTGTCTTAAGCCTGCAATTTTGGAAGTAATTCACGTTGATAATATGGTGGAACCCAACGAGTACGATAGCAGTTTTCAAAGCAGCCCAAGTAGCCGAACAGATATAATCTACAATGTTCGCACCACCAAACACATGCAAAGCTAGTGAAAGCACAAACAAAGAACAGAACACTTCCTCGATATTGTAAACATGTAAATCGTTGTTCAGCTTAACTCCCAAGTAAGATATATATCGTGAACATATCTACCTCAAATGGTGGAATATTCAATTTCAGTTTAGGAGATGGTCATGATCTCGCACTGAGGGGAGCCCTAACATTGCCATTATTTGCATGAGGACGACCGGTGGTTGTGGTGTCTGGTCAAAAGTTAGTTCGATGTTGATCAACCTCATCCTCGTAATCTCCCACATAATCATCCTCGCCGCTACTAGCAGCAGCAGTGAGCAGAGCCAAAGAAGCACCAACAGCAGCCAGCCGCACCGCATTTTGTCCCGCTCAATAGGAACACGAGCTGGCCCATACCGACGGAAGGGGGCATAGTTGTTGTCGCCAGAGGTGCGATAGGTGCAATGTGGTGGTTGTGGAAAACGCCGCGAGCAATTCATCAAACTTGCTATCGCTTTGTTTCAAACGCCTTTCAATGCCATCTATCTTCTCCATGGCCTCGCCAAATCTTAGCACATCTTGCACCTGTCCAATCGCTATTTGCTGAAACTTATCATGTAGCCGCTTGTTCTGCCGTGTTCTCCCAATCGCCTTACTCTTGTGATCCGCCATGGTTAGAGCAATAGAAACACACAAGAATACGATCCTACATGACTACTAGGAATTGGTGGTGGTGTGGATAATACAACCACAAGCAAATCTCAAATTCTACCAGCTTACTCAAGAAGAAAAGATCGCAACCGCTAGAAGTCAAAACTCTCAAAGCTTGGATATAGCGATTAACAAGGAGAATCAAATGCACGACGAGATGTATGTGGAGCTGAAGGCTTATAATATGGTAGCAAAAAAGGTCAGAATAATCAATTCAGAGATGCAAAGTTGAATAAACGTCAACGACGCAGATCGTGGTTGGTCCTAGGCTAGACCGCTAGAGACGCGAGCCTAGAACACTAATAAAATCACGTGCCCAGACGTGAACAAGGGAGGAGCACACTCTGAATTTTTTTCTTTTTTTCTTTTTTGCTCCGAACAAATGTTTTTAAAAGTCTACAAATGGTCTAAAACCGCAGCCAGAATTTTCCATACAATTGTTACACCCACAGCCCCGCTATACATCGACCAATTACTAGAGTCACAAGACGCCAACTAAATTACCTGTACTTTCGCTTGGTAATGATTCTAATATTCATGAGAATATGATGTCTTAAATTGGATACATTTGTTTTGCTTACAAATGAAGGGCCTAGCTTGGAGAAGGATGAACATTGAAGCAAGAACAAGCATGGAGATGATGGCATGCTAAGGGGACAAGAATGGAGTTACAAGTGATGATTTCGTGACTTGAAGCCACCATAATGAGTGCATGAAGCCTTGGACGAAATATACAAGATGCCACTCATAAATTTCTGCCCAGAGGCTATTCTAGGTGCTGGCACCTATTATTGGGCTAGGCCCATGTAATTTCGGAAATACATTAGTATAGGCTATTTTAGAGTCTCAGATGTGGGGAACAAGAGATAGGGTTAGTTTCGACCCTCCACCAAGGGCCACGAAATTCACCCCTCTTCCTCCATATATACAGCCCTTAGGGCACCGCTTAGACTTTGGGTTTTGTTTAGATCAAAAGTTCGCCATAGCTAACTTCGCTGCATTTCGCTTGTGTTCAACCACTGCATAAAGGCGCCAGTAACCCCACCTTGATCAATAAAGCTTATCTTATATTCGCAATATCCGATTGCAATCTCAGCTTGCTTGTTCTTCGCTTGCTCGCAGAAATAGACCTCGTGGTCGTTGATCGTGTCTGCGGGTCAATAACCTCCTGAGTTGGTTTAGCGACGTAAGGCGCTGACGCCCCGCACGCCGTAGTCGGATCGCCGTCGATTTCCACCAAAGCGAATCCACCATCTCATCGAAAGACGGGACACCTTTGCCTCTATCAATGATGAAGCACGTGGCTTTGAGTTGCTTGTAGTAGGAGGAGGACGACTTGAACTTGTAGAAGATTTCTTGTAACTTGTCTTGTCGCGCTGCTTGGAGAAGGTTTGCTGATGTCGGTTGGGCTAGTTGTTGAAGCTTGGTTGTTGGAGAAGTCAGATGTCTTGGATGAGTACTTATGCATTTGAAGTCATCTGCACTTGTCGCTCCGCCTTTGTAGCTTGATGCACGAAGTTCGATGAGGTTGGAGTAGTGTTGGAATCGGCGATTTTCTTGATGGGATGGTTGAGGCCATTCAAGAATCGTGCATTGTTTGCTCATCATCCTCCGTGATATTGGCTCAATCATGGCAATCTCCATTTCTTGTAGTATTCTTCAACACTTTTTGTTCTTGCTTGAGGAGTTGTAGCTTCTTGAAGAGATCACTTGTAGTAGGTGGGCACAAAGCGTGTCTCATGAGCTCCTTTCATTTGAGCCCAAGTGGTGATTGGAGGTTCACCTCTTGTTTGTCGCCAAGGACTTGTTTCCACCATATGAGCACATAGTCTTGGAACTCAAGTGATGCCATAGCTTATCTTCTCTTCCTCATAGTTGTGCAAACGAAGATTTTGTCGACCTTCAATGCCCATGAGAGGTACTTTCGATCATTGGTTCCATTGAACTTGGGCATTGTGAACTTTAGCTTGCCATAGCGGTGTTCTTCATTGTTTTGAGGTCGATGTTGATGATGACGTTTTGACGGGAGGGTGATCATCCTCATGTTGTTTTTGGCGAGGAGGAAGTCCATGATCAACTTGCCTTGTCGACCTTGAGGTTGAGGATGAGCTTGAGGAGCTTGTGGAGGAGTTTAGGACTTGGCTTGTGCACGTGGATGGTAGTTCCTCTTGTATTTCTTTCGGCGTTTCCTCTTGATTGGCGCCGCGATTGCGTGTTGGCGAGAGCTCGACTGATGCTTGAAGGGCGCTTGCTCGCCTCAAGAGCTTGTGCTTCTCGTTGTTGTTGAAGACGCTGAGCCTCGCATCTTGTCGCTCTTGGTAGGCGCCGCTCTTGTTCTTGTTGCCATTTAAGACGCTGTCGCTCTTGAGCTTGAGCAACGCCATTTGGCTCGATTGAGGACGAGGAACTTCTGCTCTGGAGATTCTTGTCGTGGGTTGCGAGATGCATGACGATCTTGACGCTGTGGCTCGTCAAGAATGTCTGATGACGGTGTACTTGTGCGGAGAAGGGTCGCCGGAGTGGCGATTTGAGTGGTCTCGCCTTGAGTGTGAAGAGGTAGAAGTACGCCGTTCACCAACAAGGCGCTGGATCTCATCCATTCTTGCATCATTCTCTTCTTGTGCGCTACGAGTTTGTTGTCGGCAATCTCTGTACGCTGCCCTGAGAGTCGCAAGCTGTGGAGAGGTGTCGGCTGCTCGCCAATGCTTGTCAGTTTTAATGGAGAGCTCACAGCGCCAAAGAGGTGGCTCTTGTTACGAGGGATGACATTTCACGCCTTGCTCGATGAAGAGTGGATTTGTAGAAGAACTTGGCCTATCCATCATTTCAAGCAAATTGTGAGTGGTAGAAAGAGAAGAATGAATACCAATGTACTTTGACCGGTTGAAGATGAATCAAGTTCACTCAAATGCGACAATGAAATAGCACTATTGGTACCGATTCTGTCGATTCTCACACCTACACTAAACACACACGCAAATAGATAAATGGGATTGTGCAAACCAAAAGTGAGCCAAAATGTGGAATCCATTTAAAATGCTCTTGTCAGACAATACTAGAGAGACGCTAGCACGATCGACAATAGGCGGATACTGAGCTTGTGCACAACCCACTAGGCAAAAATGCAACGATCTCTATCCCATGATGCTATATGTATGGTGTATCGCAATGATCCAAGATGATCTTATATGACAATCTTAATGTTGTATGATGCTATGCTTGTTGCTTATAAGCTCTTTTGCTTATCTTTCCTCTTGCTTAAAAGCTTGAGTGGCTTCTTCTCTTGAGCTCTTTTTCTTATGCAAACTTGACGAACTAAGATAGCAATTGTATGCGATGACAACTTTGTGACACACAAGTTGATTCCAGATATGCACCTCGGGTTATGTATGATATGGTGTATGCAACTATGCACAAGTCACGCTGCCGCAATACTCAATGGCTAGTCTCGTGGGTAAGCAACGCAAAGATGGTATATGATGGTTATCAATGCAATTGCAAGGTATGACAAATATGTCGCCGATGTTACCATTCCGAGCGAAGATGAGTAGCCATCAAAAATGAGCTTGTTGTTGATGTCACACTGCCGCCTAGATAGCCAAACACAAAAGGACACGGAATTCACTCAAATTGTCGAACTCAAATTAATAGTAGTACGGAGGTTGAGTCTTGGGGTTGGCAAGTGGAAGTGGTGGTGGTTAGGTGGAGGTGTGGTGTATAGGTGGTGGTGGTAGGAGAAGGACCCAGAAATGCGCTTAGAGGAAGCCGATGATACGGGCCGAAGTTTGATGATCCGGCGAGACCGATGATCCGGACTTGGTCCGATGATCCGGCAGGTCAACCACGCATGAACTGCTCGAAGAACACTAAAATGGGGTGGAATTTGATTTCGGGATTTTGGGTGATTTTCGAGGGGAAAGGTGGGAAACACAAGATCCACGAAGTTACACAATCAATCCACTGATAAAAACAACAAAACATCATCAAAACTAACAAATCACAAAAAATTTTGGGGTATTTTGTGGGATTTCGGTTTTAGGACGAAACAACAAAATCAAGCTAGAAATCACGAGGTAGGGCTCCAAAAACGTGATCAACTTGGCTCATGATACCATATGATGTAGGGTGGAACCCTAATTCCGATCTTTCACGCTTGAGGGGATCCACGGAGGAACACGAAGAACGCAGGAAGAACGAGAGGAAATCACGGGAAGAACGAGAGACACTCAACCGACAAGAGATCGATCACAAGGTCTAGATCATCGCAACGAAAGTGATACATGGTCCAAAATCAACAAAGGAAAGATACAAAGGTAGCCGTTTTCTCCGGAGGAGGTCTTGAATCCACGAGGATCTTCCCTTAGAGGTCTTGAACTGATGGATCTTCCCAGACGGAGGTCCCTGATCTCCTGGGAGAAGTACCGTGGATGAGCAAAGGCTCTCACACAAATATGAGCTAATCCAATGCTAAGTCTCAAAGTGAGGAGAGGGGTCCTATATATAGAGTCCTGGGCGAGGGGCATGGCTCAGCCCAACACGCACGACAAAGCGGGCCGCCGGATGATTCGACGAGGGTCCGGATGATCCGACGGACGATGATCCGTGGAGTCCCGGATGAGCCGGAGGGTCGGCTGGTGGCGGCGACGGGCCGGATGTCCGGTGGGTCCGGACGTCCCGGGGTCCGATGATCCGGCCTGGTCCGATGATCCGCCAGCCATGAGGTTCTGCCGCTTTTGGGGAGTTAGTCGGATCGTTCGGACCGGGTCCGGATCATCCGGCTCACCGATCGTCCGCCTCCCGGTATTTGTGGCTTTCTCCTCTCCGCCTTCACGCATGTCTTCCGCTCGATTCTCCTTGCTTCCCAGCCTTCATGGTCGACCTTGCGCCCGAGTATGCATAGAGTTTCCGCTGAGGTAGTAACCATGTCCTGTGAATCAAGGATAGTTGTGAGAGGAGTGATGTCACCGGTCTCAAGAGCTCTTGCACGCGGCTCGAGCCATCGGCCTTGTGGTGTTGTAGGTGTTGATGTAGAGTCCATGGGGATGATGGAAGGATGCTCCGCATCATCCCTCCTTCGAAAGGATCCGACCTCGATCTAGTTCTTCATCACCATGGAAAGGCGTAGAGGTCTTGATGTTGAAGGTGTCGCCACGCTGTACTTGTCGCTTGGTAAGTCGAGCTTGTAGCGTTGTTGTTAGTAGGCATAACACCTTGAAGGGTCCATCGCCGAGGTAGAAGTTTGACTGGCGCTCGCTAGAAGCTGCTTCGCGAAGGTGTTGCCACACTAGATCGCCTTTTGTCAAGATCGGGTTGCTTGTTGATGTTTAGCTTGGTCGCGTCGCTGTACTTGGCGCCGATGGTGTTTCTTGTATCTTCATGCATCTTCTTGATGTAGCTTGCACGGCACTTGCGCCGAGGTTGGTGCGCTTTGTAGAGGTAGAGGTAGGATGTCCAATGGGGACAATGGGTTGAAGCAGATTTACCCTTTAAAGGGGACTTGCTTGTCGTTGAATGTCTTGGCTGTAGGCGCATTTCGGCGATGTGGGTAAACATGTCTCCCTCCTTGATGTTCTTCTTGATCAACACGCGGGCAGTAGAGGAGAGCGTCTGTCCACACCTGCTATTGCCGGTTTGAGGATGGTGCGGATGAGAACATGAGCTTGACGTAGCTTGCAGAGTCTTCCAAAAGTAACTCAAGAACTTGACGTCATGTCGAGACGATTGACTTTGGTACCCAAGAAGCAAGATTTCCTACAAAAGAGATTTGCATATGTGAAGCATCGCTCACCTTATTGCAAGGAATAAAGGTGCCATCTTAGAAAATCGATCCACAACCACAAACACGAATCCTTTCCATTTTGAGTTCTAGGCAAACCAAGTACAAAGTCCATGCTAATGTGGTATAGGGTGAAACCTAATCGCCGATCTTTCACGCTGGAGGATCTCACAGAGGAACACGAAGAACACGAAGCACAAGGGGAAACACGGGAAAACGAGAGGGAATCACTAATCAACAAGGAATCGATCACACAAGTGCTAGATCACCACACACAAGAGTTCCACAAGATACAAAGTCAACAAAGGTAAGGATACAAAGGAACCGCTCATCTCCGGAGGAGGCCTTGAATCCACGAGGATCTTCCCGTGAGGGGTCTTGAACTGATGGATCTTTCTGACGGAGGTCCCGATCTCCGGGAGAAGTACCGTGGATGAGTAAAGGCTCTCACACACAAATATGAGCTAATCCAATGCTAACCCTAGAAAGGATGATGGGATGGTCTATTTATAGTCTAGGTTCTCCAAGGTAAGTTGGGGTGAACGAGTACATGGGCCTCGCCCAAACGCATGACACAGCAGGGCGAGTACCGGGATGGCGTAGTACCATTGAGGTGCTTCAGCGGTACTGCTCGAGGGCGGTAGTACCGCCGAGGTTTCAGCGGTAGTACCGCCGAGGGCGGTAGTACCGCCTGGCGCCGCTCGATTCCTGGAGTTTGTCGGTTCGCGGACGAGGCGGATCTCGAGCCAGTGTCGTTTCGCCTCAGCCGTAGTATCGCTATCGAGCGGTACCGTCAGGTCGACTCGCAGCCCTTCTCGCTCTTGATGTCCTTTTGAGCTGTAGCTTCTTCTAGGTTGACTCTGGTACCTAGCATGCATAGCATTTCCGCTTGAGGTAGTAACCATGTCTCATGAATCGAAGGAATTGTGAGAGGAGTGATGTCACCGGTTTCAAGAGCTCTTGCACGTGCTCGAGTCATAGGTCCTGTGTTGGATGTCGATGTAGAGTCCATGGGATGATGGAAGGATGCTCTGATCATATCCCTCTTTCAAAGGATCCGACCGGATCAAGATCTTCATCACCATGGAAAGGCGAGAGGTTTGACGTTGAAGGTGTCGCCACGCTGTACTTGTCGCCTGGTATGTCGAGCTTGTGCGTTGTTGTTGTAGCGCATAGCACCTTGAAGGGTCCATCGCTCGAGGTAGAAGTTTGACTTATGCTCGCTGGGGAAGCTGCCTGCGGCGGTGTAGCTGCCACGAGATCGCCTATGTTGAAGATCATGGGTTGCTTGTTGATGTTGAGCTTGGTCGTTAGTCGCTGTACGGGCGTCGATGGTGTGTCTTGTATCTTCATGCATCTTCTTGATGTAGCTTGCACCGGCACGCGCCGAGGTTGGTACGCTTTGTAGAGGAAGAGGTAGAATGTCCAATGGGGACAAAGGGTTGAAGCCAGAGACTACCTCAAGGAGACTTGCCGAGTCGAATGTCTTGCACGGTTGTAGGCGACCGCGATGGGTAGACATGCTTCCCACTCCTTGATGTTCTTCTGATCAACACGAAGTAGAGTGGAGAGCGTCTGCTCACCTCCGTCATTGGCTTGGGGGATGGTGCGGATGAGAACAAGAGCTTGATTCCGAGCTTACGATAGAGTCTTCCAAAAGTAACTCAAGAACTTGACGTCATGGTCGAGACGATTGTCTTCGGACTCCATGAAGGCGCAAGATTTCCTACAAAAGAGATTTGCAATATGTGAAGCATCGCTCACCTTGTTGCAAGGAATGAAATGTGCCATCTTAGAAAATCGGTCCACAACAACAAACACGGAATCCTTTCCATTTTGAGGTCTAGGCAAACCAAGCACAAAATCCATGCTAATGTCTTCCCAAGGTTGATATGAATAGGAAGAGGCATGTAAAGACCATGAGATTGAGCTGACTTAGCTTTATGCATGTAGAGCATCGGTGAAGCGAGAGACATCTCAAACATCTTGGGCCAAAAGTAGTTCTTGGAGAGCTGGAGGTCTTGTCAGTCTAAAATGTCCCATGAGTCCACCTCCATGAGCCTCTTGCAAAAGGAGCAAACGAAGAGAAGACTGGTATGCATAGTTTGTTAGCTCTCATAAGATAACCATCCTTGAGGTAATATTGTTCCTGTATGCGCCAAACATTTAGCATAATGAGGTAAAAGATGGATCACTAGCATACAAATCTTTGATATGCTCAAACCTATAACATTCAACCTGTTGGGTGACAAGCATGCATATGCGTGAAAGTGCATCAAATACATTTTCTTGCCCTTAATGTACTTGATCACATATGGAAAAGATTCAATGAATTCACCCATTTGGCATGACGCTTGTTCAATTTAGTTCGACCTTTAAGTACTTTGCCGCTTTCATGATCGGTATGGATGACAAACTCATGAGGTCTAAGATAATGTTCCCAAACATTTAGCACACGACTAAAGCATACAATTCTTTGTCATACACGGATAGTTAAGTTGAGCACCGAAAGTTCACTAAAATAAGCAATGACTCGCTTTTTGCATTAAAATCCGCCAATCTTGCATTCACTTGCATCACAATGGACCCAAAAGTTTTGTCAAAATTGGGAAGCGAGAATTGGAGCATGAGTAAAAGACTTGAGCTCATCAAAAGCGCTGATTGCAAAGGTCCCCAAACAAAAGGAGTATTCTTACTCAAAGCATGCAAAGGCTGCAATAGTGCTAAAGTTTTTCAAAGCGGCGATAAAAACCGTAAGACCAAGGAAACTTCGCACTTGTTGCAAATTGGTTTAGCCAAGTTTTAATTGCTTTGATCTTAGTTTCATCAACATGGACACCCTTGGAGGAGACAACGAAACCCAAGAAAACCACTTTGTCAACTCCAAAAGTGCATTTCTTCAAGTTGGCATAAAGACTTTCCTTTCAAGTGTTTGCAAAACAAGCTTAACGTGATCAAGATGTTTTTCATGGCTTTTATAAACACAAGAATGTCATCAAGTAAACCACAACAAATATTCCAATGTATGGGCGAAGTACATGATGCATAAGACGACAAAAGTTCCGGAGCTTCCACAAACCCATGGGCATAACCAACCATTCATATAAGCCAAATTTTGTTTTGAAAGCGCTTCCATTCATCACCCTCATGAATGCGGATTTGATAATAGCCACTTTAAGATCAATTTTGAGAAAAGTTGGCTCCACTAAGTTCATCACATATCATCTAAGCGAGGAATGGGATGCCTATAGCACGGTGATAGCATTTATGGGTCTACAATCGAGCACAAGCGAAACTTCCATCGGTTTAGGCACAAGTATAACGCACGACAAGGGCTTAAGCCACGTATGACCGCTGTCGAGTAGTTGTTGTACTTGCCGCTGAATCTCCTTGGTTTCTTCGGGATTGACACGGATGGAGCTTTGTTTGGAAGTGGCTCCGGTATGAGGTCGATTCGATGCTCAATGCCTCAGAGAGGAGGTAGACCCGAGGTAGCTCATCGGGAAAACATCTTGAAATTCTGCAAAGAGATTGAAACACCAAAGGTAGCTCATGAGTGGTGTTAGTTTGTGGTTCTCCATCCTTGCACACTAGGACAAAGTGCATCACACTGATGGGTTCTCACACACTTCTCTCATCTCATGTTTGTGGCTAATAGTATGAGGTTTTTCTCTAGGCTAAGAGGCGCCAAATTTGGCTTGTGGCTCTCACTCACTTTTTGGTGGCTCACTTTGTCATTCTTCTCTCTTTGGTTGGTGGCTTGTTTGTTTGCCTATCACTTGACTAGGAGACATGGGTCGAGGACATATTCTTTGCCTTTCATCTTGAAGCTAGTGGTTTGTACGCCCATTGTGGTAGACACCACGGCCGAATTGCCACACCAAGGAGGAGGTGGCAAACGGTCATTGGGACCACATCACACTCTAAAGTGTCTTCATATGCACCGATTTTGAAGGATACTTGGACCGTATGCTCAACTCAGATAGCCCGAGTCACTTAGCCATTGAACCTTGTAGGGTTGCGATGCTTCTTCGACCAATTGAGCTTGGAGCATAGTTCTTCGCTGCCAAGTGGTAACTACTCCATCGATGATGACCTTGACGGATCTCCCATTGATGCCGCCTTGTGTGGAAGATATGGCATCGCTGGTCTTCTTCTTGTGATGTTGAAGTGTCAAGACCTTGAGACAACGAGCGGGCTCAGATCTTCATCAAAAAGACTTGATCATCTTCATCCTCATTCACGCCACGGCATGGCCACTTGCTCAATAGCTTCCATTTCATCTTCACTCATTGAGTCGAGCAAAGCATCGTCTGGAGGAACATGGTGCGCTTGTTGTGCATTCATAGGACTTGTGCCGCCTACCGCAAGTGAAACACTTGAAGGAGCTTGTCTTGACGGTCTCATCGTTGGAGTAGATGATGAAGCACGCGCTTGAAGTTGCTTGTAGTAGGAGGAAGACGACTTGAACTTGTGGAAGTTTTCTTGTAACTTGACTTGTCGCGTTGCTTGGAGAAGGCTTGATTGATGTCAAGGAGTAGTTGTTGAAGCTTGGTTGTTGGAGGCAGTATCTTGGAGGAGTACTTATGCATTTGAAGTCATCTTGTACTTGACGCCCGCCTTTGTAGCTTGATGCACGAGCTCAATGAGGTTGGAGTAGGGTTGAAGTCGCGATCTTCTTGATGGGATGATTGAGTCCATTCAAGAATCGTGCCATTGTTTGCTCATCATCTTCCTTGACATTGGCTCTAATCATGGCAATCTCCATTTCTTTGTAGTATTCTTCAACACTCTTGTTCCTTGCTTGAGGAGTTGTAGCTTCTTGAAGAGATCACTGTAGTAGGTCAAGTGATGCCATCCTTCATTTGGGCTCAAGTGGTGATTGGAGGTTCACCTCGCTTGTCGGGCGCCAAGGACTTGTTCCCACCATATGAGCACATAGTCTTGGAACTCAAGTGATGCCATAGCGATCTTCTTTCCCTCATAGCAAAAACGATTTTGTAACCTTCAATGCCCATGAGAGGTACTCTTCGGATCATTGGTTCCATTGAACTTGGGCATTGTGAACTTGAGCTTTCCATAGCGTTTCTTCATTGTTTTGAGGTCGATGGTGATGATGACGTTTTGACGTGGAGGGTAATCATCCTCATGTTGCTTTGGCGAGGAGGAAGTCCATGATCAACTTGTTTTGTTGACTTTTGAGGTGGAGGATGAGCTTGAGGAGCTTGACGTTACACCGGATGGTAGTTCTCTTGTATTTCTTCTCAGTGCTTCTCTTGATTGCTTTTCGATTGCGTTGGCTAGAGCTCGAGTTGATGCTTGAAGGCGCTGCCCGGCTCAAGAGCTTGTGCTTCGTTGTTGAAGACGCTGAGCCTCTGCGCCTTGTTGCTCTTGGTGTAGGCGCGCCGTTTGTTCTTGTTGGTGCTAAGACGTTGTCGTTCTTGAGCTTGAGCAAACGCCATTTGGCTCGATTGAGGACGAGGAACTTCTTCATCAACTTGCTTTTGGAGATTTTTGTCGGTAGCGGGTTGCGAGATGCATGATTTGTCTTCGGGCTGACGTAAGAATGTTCGATGACGGTGTACTTGTGTCGGAGAAGGAGTCGCTTGAGTGGCGATTTGAGTGGCTCCGCCTTGAGTGTGAAGATGTAGAACGCTTCACCACAAGGCGCGGATCTCGCCCATTCTTGCATCATTCTCTTTCTTGTGCGCTACGAGTTTGTTGTCGGCAATCTCTTGTACGCTTTGAGAGTCGCAAGTCGGTGGAGAGGTTGTCGGCGCGTCGCCATTGCTTGTTGCTCTGATGGAGAGCTCGCATGCGCCAAGAGGTGGCTTTGGTGACGAGGATGACATGTCGTCGCCTTGCTCGATGAAGAGTGGATTGGTAGAAGAACTTGGCCTATCCATCATTTCAAGCAAATTGTGAGTGGTAGAAGGAGAAGAACTAATACCAATGTACCTTTGACCGGTTGAAGATGAATCAAGTTCACTCAAATGCGGACAATGAAATAGCACTATTGGTACCGATCCTTGTCGATTCTCACACCTACACAAGTAAAAGCTTTGGTGGAGCTTGGTTAGATGGTGGCACAAAATTGATTGCAATCAAGTAGCTTGACTCAAAATGTTGAAGAAGATTCGCAAATTCGCAAATGTAACAAGTAGACCAAGCAAGTAGAGGTACACTAAACACACACGCAAATAGATAAATGGATTGTGCACACCAAAAGTGAGCCAAAATGTGAATCCACAACATTGACAAAGATCATCGCTTATGACATGGTATAAAGTGTGCCATTTTCGAGAATCTATCCACGACAACAAATATGTTATCCTCCCTTCTTTGTTCTAGGTAAACCTAAAACAAAGTCCATAGATATATCCTCCCAAGGAACACTAGGTACAGTGCAAAGGCATATATAAACCATGAGGATTGAGTCGTGACTTAGCTTTTTGACATGTAGTGCAAAGCGAGCAATAAAACGCCAACATCCCGCCTCATCTTTGGCCAAAAGAAATGTGTAGCAAGTACGCCCTCCGCCTTCTTCACGCCAAAGTGTCCCATTAGTCCTCCTCCATGCGCCTCCCGCAACAACAAAAGACTAACGGAGCTAGCTGGAATGCATAGCTTGTTAGCACGAACACAAATCCATCATTAACGACAAACTTGTTCCATGTTCTTCCTTCTTACAATTCTGCAATACATCTTTAAAATCAGCATCATGTACATATTGATCTTTGATGGTCTCCAAACCAAATATTTTGAAGTCAAGTTGTGAAAGCATAGTATAACGATTTAGACAATGCATCAAGAATAACATTTTCTTTACCCTTCTTGTGTTTAATGACATAAGGAAAGTCTCAATGAATTCAACCCATTTAGCATGTCTATGATTCAGTTTAGCTTGACTTTTAATATGTTTCAAAGATTCATGATCGAATGTATAACAAATTCTTTGGGCCATAAATAATGTTGCCATGTTTCTAAAGTCCTAACAAGAGCATATAATTCTTTATCATAAGTAGAGTAATTCAGACTAGGCCCACTCAATTTTTCGTAAAAGTATGCAACAGGTTTGCTATCTTGTAATAACACACCTCCTAATCCAATTCCACTAGCATCACATTCAAGCTCAAAAGTCTTATTAAAATCAGAAGTTGGAGTAAAGGAGCATGTGTCAACTTAGCTTTCAATACCGTGAAGGCTTCTTCCGTATGCGGTACCCCAAACAAAAGGCACATCCTTCTTTGTAAGCTCGTTGAGAGGTGCAGCAATGGTGCTGAAATCTCTCACAAAACGCCTATAGAAACTAGCAAGGCCAAGGAAACTCCTCACTTGTGTGACCGCTTTGGCTGCGCCAACTCTCAATAGCTTCAATCTTGGCTTTATCAACTTCAATTCCTCGTGAAGTAACAACATAGCCAAGAAAAGATACTCGGTCGGTGCAAAAGGTGCACTTCCCAAGGTTACCAAACAAACGGCATCACGAGAGCATTAAAAACAGCACGAATGTTCCAAATGTTCTTCCAAAGATTTGCTATAAATCAAGATGTCATCAAAGTAGACTACCACAAATCGTCCAATGAAAGCACGAAACTTCGCTCATTAATCTCATGAAAGTACTAGGTGCATTAGTTAACCCAAAAGGCTTGACTAACCACTCATATAATCCAAACTTAGTTTTAAATGTTGTTTTCCATTCATCTCCCAATTTCATACGAATTTGATGGTATCCACTACGCAAATCAACTTTGGAGAATATTGTAGAGCCACCAATTCATCAAGCATATCATCTAGCCTAGGAATAGGGTGACGATAACTAATAGTAATATTATTGATGCCTCTACAATCAACACACATACGTGACGTACCATCCTTTTTCGCACTAGAATAATAGGAACAAAGACAAGGACTAAGGGATTCGCAGATATAACCTTTGTCGAGCAGCTCCTCGTGATTTGACGATAATCTCCTTCGCTCCTCCGGATTGGTACGGATGGTGCACGGTTGGTAATGATGCACCGAATTAAGTCAATTTGATGCTCAATCCTCTAATAGGTGGTATCCCGTGGCACGCCTTGTGGAAAGACGCCAATAACTCCCCGCAAAATGTTAGTAACAAGTAGGGGCAAAGAGGAAGGCACGCCTCTAATGAAAATAATGCCTCTTTGCACACAAAAGCATAGCAAATAGATTTGCTAAAATCTAGCTCATCAATATCATTTGGTGGCAAGTAAACATGCACTTTTCAATTTAATTTCGTAAGCAAAAGAGATGGTTTATTATTAGGCTTCATGTGTCGCTCAAATTCTTTTGCCACAATCTGATTTTCACTCTTATTTTTCTCCTGTTTTGCTTTATTAGCTCTATTAATATCATCTTTCAAAATGGACTGTGGAGTCATAGGAAGCAAAGTAATATTTTTATCCTTATGAACAAGAGTATACCGATTGTTTCTACCATGGTGTATGAATATTTATCAAATTGCCATGGTCTACCAAGTAACAAGGAACATGCTTGCATAGGTACCACATCACAATCAACATAATCAGATATGTAGAGATACTAAAATGCACACTAACAAGACGTGTTACCTTCACCTTGCCGCTGTTGTTGAACCATTGGATGTAGTAAGGATGTGGATGTGGTCTTGTGGTGAGAGATAGCTTCTCCACCATCTCCATGCTAGCCAAGTTGTTGCAGCTCCTCCATCTATGATGACGCTAATAGAACGCTCCTTCACAACTCCCTTTGTATGGAACAAATTATGCCTCCGATTTTGCTCACTTGTGTAACCTGCACACTCAAAACACGCTGAGCAACTAAACATTCATACCACAAGATCTTCAAAGAGCCATGTATTGTGTCTCATGATCGTAATCATCTCCACCGTGTTCCTCATGTGTAATAAGAGCCAAAGTCTCCTCATCATAGTCACTAGCGGACTCATACCCACCATCCTCATTAGCAATCATCACACGCTGAGATTTGCATTCTCTCAAAATGTCCTCTTCCTTACAACAACGACAAATAATATCACTTGTGTGCCCTGCTGACGCCATGGAAGAAGAAGAGCTCAGGCAGGCCCGGCAGTGTGCTCTTGGCGATAGTGGTGGTTGTGCGCTCGCTTGTATCACGGTTGGAGGTGGCACCAAGGAGGTGATGGTGCAAAGGAAGTAGATGATGCACGTGGTGTCCATGATGAAGGTCGACCTGCAGAAAAGTTAGTGCCGCCAATGCTCGCCGATCCCAAGACTTCACGCTCAGCTTTACAAGCAAGATGGAATAAACGAGTGATATTATTATAATCCTTATAGTCTAGAATGGTCTAAATCTCTATTTAATCCACCCGTAAAACGCAAGCATAGCTTCATTCTCCTCAACAATACCACATCTAATCAAGCCAGCTTTGTAATTCCCGATAATATTCTTCTACGTAGTTTTTTCCTTGTCTTAAGCGCTGCAATTTTTGAAGTAATTCACGTTGATAATATGGTGGAACCCAACGAGTACGCATAGCAGTTTTCAAAGCAGCCCAAGTAGCTGGAACAGATATAATCTACAATGTTCGCACCACCAAACACATGCAAAGCTAGTGAAAGCACAAACAGCAAAGCAGAACACGCCTCCTCGTGATATTGTAAACATGTAAATCGTTGTTCAGCTCCTAACTCCCAAGTAAGATATATATCAGAACATATCTACCCTCAAATGGTGGAATATTCAATTTCAGTTTAGGGAGATGGTCATGATCTCGCACTGAGGGGAGCCCTAATATTGCCATTATTTGCATGTGGACGACCCGGTGGTTGTGGTGCTGGTGGTTGCACGAGTTCGATGTTGATCAACCTCATCCTCATAATCGCCCACATACTCATCATCCTCCCTGCACCACCAGCAGCAGAGCATGAGCCAAAGAAGCACCAACAGCAGAGCAGCTGCACCAGAATTTTGTCCCGCTCAATAGGAACACACCGAGCTCGGCCCATACCGATTCGAAGGGGCGAGTTGTTGTCGCTGCAGAGGTGCGATAGGTGCAGCCGGCGGTGGTTGTGGAAAACGCGCGAGCAATTCATCAAACTTGCTATCAAGCTTTGTTTCAAACGCCTTCTCAATGCCATCTATCTTCTCCATGGCCTCACAAATCTGTTTAGCACGCCTTGCACCCGTCCAATCATCATTTGCTGAAACTTATCATGTAGCTGTTTGTTCGTCAGTTCTCCCAATCAGCCTCGCTTGCTGCAGTGATCCCGCCATGGTTAGCAAGAATAGAAACACACAAGAATATGATCCTACAGACTACTAGGAAGTGGTGGTGGTGGTGTGGTGGACAACACGAACCGCTACAAATCTCAAATTCTTACCAGCTTACCCAAAGAGTAGTGGTGATCGGCAACCGCTGTAGTCAAACTCTCAAAGCTTGGCTATAGCGACACTGTGGAGAATCAAACGCACGACGAGATGTATGTGGAGCTGGAAGGCTTATAATATGGTAGCAAAAAGGTCAAGAATAATCAATTCAGAGATGCAAAGTTGAATAAACGCCAACGACGCAGATCAGGTTGGTCCTAGGCTAGACCGCATAGAGACGCGAGCCTAGAACACTAACAAAATCACGGCACAAGACGTAAACAAGGGAGGAGCACACTCTGAATTTTTTTTCGCTTTTTTTTTGCTTTTTTTTTTACCGCTTTTTTTTTGCGAAAAATCACTATAATGGCGAGTGTCTCAAAACTCTTCCTGTGTCAAATCGATAGGATGGGCACGAAATGTTTTCGACCAAAATTTTTTTTTTCGATCGCTCGACCCAAAAATCGAAACGGGTCAAAAAACTTTCTATAACGGCGATCGTCTCAATACGCTTAGAAACACCTAAAAATAGGATAGCCAGAAATTTTTTTGTCCCGTGCGTTTTTGGAAAATATTGGACCTAAACGGAGGGTGGTTTCCGGACTCTTTTTTTTTTGGAAACCAACCTCTTCTACGGACGGCAAAAGATTGCTGGAATCCAAAACCTACTGAGACAAGGAACTCGGATTGGTGGTGGATATATGGTGGTGGTATATGGCAGCGGTGGTGGTATATGGATACGGATTCGAAGCGGTGGCGGATAAGCGGTGGTGGTAGATGGCGTATGATGATAACAAAAGCGGCGGCGGCGTGACAACTTATGACCGTAACTCAAACTCTAAAAGACTAGACTCTAAGACCAGAACTAGACACGACGATGCAACCGCAAATTCAACAACGCAAATACGTAAAAGATTATGCAAAGGCTCGATTGGTTCGGATATGATGACCTAACCCTAATTTTTTTTTGCTTTTTCGTGGACTGTAGGTATGAAGAATGACTCGATCTAAACTACTTAAAATCGTAAAATCTCACCGAGCAACCTCGAACTCGATACCACTTGATAGAGGCAAAGGTGTCCCGCCTTCGATGAGATGGTGGATTTCGCTTGGTGGAAGTCGACTTTGACGATCCGACTACGAAGCGCAGCGAGGACGCCGCGCTTTAGCAATCGCTAAACCAACTCCGAGAGGTTATTGACCACGCCGAGCACGATCAACCCGACCACGAGGGTCTATTTCGCGAGCAAGCGAAGAACAAGCAAGAAACCGAGATTGCAACTGGATATTGCGAATATAAGATGAAAGCTTTATTGATCAAGGTGGGGTTCTGTGACGCTTTGTCCGGTCGCTTAACACAAACGGCACGCGGTTGCAGCTATGGCGAACTTTTGATCTAAACAAAACCCCAAAGTCTAAACGGTGCCCTAAGGGCTGTATATATGGAGGAAGAGCGGGAGAATTTCGTGGCCCTTGGTGGAGGGGTCCGAAACTAACCCTTTCTCTTGTTTCCCCACACATACGGACTCTAAAAATAGCCTATACTAATGTATTTCGAAATTACATGGGCCTGGCCCAATAATAAGGTGACGCAACACCTTAAATAGCCTCTGGACGAAATTTATGAAGTGGCATCTTGTATATTTCGTCCAAGGCTTCATGCACTCATTATGGTGGCTTCAAAGTCCTGAAATCATCACTTGTAACTCCATTCTTGTCCCCCTTGCGCATGCCATCATCTCCATGCTTGTTCTTGCTCCAATGTTCATCCTTCTCCAAGCTAGGCCCTTCATTTGTAAGCAAAACAAATGTATCCAATTTAGGCAGCATCATATTCTCATGAACATTAGAATCATTACCAAGAAACGAAAGTACCGGTAATTTAGTTGGCGCATGCGAGCTCTAGTAATTGGTCCAAGATGTATAGCAGCAGGGCTGTGGGTGTAACAATGGTATTGATGTCCTCATCATTTTCCCCATATATACAGCCCTTAGGCGCTGCTTAGACTTTGGGTTTTGTTTAGATAAAAGTTCGCCATAGCTGCAACTTCGCTGCATTTCGCTTGTGTTCAACGACTGCATAAAGGTGTCACGTAACCCCACCTTGATCAATAAAGCTTTCATTTTATATTCGCAATATCCAGATTGCAATCTCAGCTTGCTTGTTCTTCGCTTGCTCGCAGGAAATGCACTCGTGGTCGTTGATCGTGTTCGCGTGGGTCAATAACCTCTCTGAGTTGGTTTAGCGATTGTTATATGCCGACGCCCTCCCACGCTCAGTAGTCGGATCGCCAAAGTCGAATTCCACCAAAGCTTAAATCCACCATCTCATCGAAAGACGGACACCTTTGCCTCTATCAAGACATACGTGAAGACGGAGAGGAGAAAGCAACAAGGATCAGAGAGGCCGGACGATCCGGACAGAGGTCCGGACGATCCGGACAGAGTTCGGATGATCCGGACTCGTCCGGACGATCCGCTAACTCCACCGAAGGCAACAGAACCTCCACGCTGAAGCCGGATCATCCGGACCCCAGTCCGATCATCCAGACTTCGCCCGGACGTCCGGACCTCCAATGGACATCCGCCCGCCGCCGCCACTCAGCCGACTCCCCGCCATCCGGACTCCACCCGGATCATTCGACCAGCCCGGATCATCCGGACTCGTCCGGATCATCCGCCACATCATACAAGGTTGGGCTGAGCCCATGTACCCTTCGCCCCAAACTCTCCATATAGGACCCCATCTCCTCACTTTGAGACTTAGCATTGATTAGCTCATATTTGTGTGTGAGAGCCTTTGCTCATCCACGGCATTTCTCCACGGAGATCAGACCTCCGCCTAGGAGAAGATCCATCGGATTCAAGACCCTCTAAGGGAAGATCTCCTCGTGGATTCAAGACCTCCTCCGTGAGAAGAACGGCTACCTTTGTATCTTTCCTTTGTTGATTTTGGACCATGTATCACCGTGCTTCATGATCTAGACCTTGTGTGATTGATCTCTTGTCGGTTGAGTGTCTCTCGCTCTTCCCTCGTGATTTCCTCTCGCTCTTCCGCTGCTTCGTGTTCCTCCGTAGGATCCCTCCAAACGTGAAAGATCGATTTAATTAGGGTTCCACCCTACATCATATGGTATCATGAGCCACGCTGATCACGCTTTTGGAGCCCCTACTCGTGATTTCTAGCTTGAGTTTTGTTGTTTTCGCCCTAAAACCCAAAATCCCCACAAAAATACCCCCAAATTTTTTGTGATTTGTTAGTTTTGATGATGTTTTGTTGTTTTTGATCCGTGGATTCGTGTAACTCGTGGATCTTGTGTTTCCCACCTTTTCCCCTCGAATCCACCCAAAATCCCCAAATCGCCAATTTCCACCCCATTTTCGTGTTCTTCCCGAGCAGTTCCCGTATGGAGTTGACTGCCCGGATCATCCGGACCAAGTCCCGGATCATCCGACTCGCCCGGATCATCCGCCTCGCCCGGATCATCCGCTTCCTTCGCCAAACCGCAGATTCTCGCAGCCCACATCCACCACCACCACCATCCACACACATATACACCTCCCCACCCTATCCACCACCATTTCCACTTGCTAAACCCCAAGACTCAACCTCAGACTACCATTCGATTTTGAGTTCGACAATTTGAGTGAGATTTCGTGTCCTTTTGTGTTTCGCTATCTAGGCGCTGTGTGACATCAACAACAAACGCCATTTTGGTCGGCTACTCATCTTCGCTACGGACGGTAACATCGATTTACATCTTTGTCATACCTTGCAATTGCATTGATAACCATCATAGACCATCTTTATGCTGCTTACCCTTAGAGACTAGCCATTGAGTATTGCCGCAACGTGACTTGTGCACATTAGTTGCATACACCATATCATACATACAATCGAGGTGCATATCTCAAAATCAACTTGTGTGTCACAAAGTTGTCATCGTGATACACAATTGCTATCTTAGTTCATCAAGTTTGCATAAGAAAAGAGCTCAAAAGAGAAAGAGCCACCAAGCTTTTAAGCAAAGAGGAAAGATAAGCAAAGAGCTTATAAGCAACAAGCATAGCATCATACAACATTAAGATTGTCATATAAGATCATCTTGGATCATTGCACCGATACACCATACATATAGCATAATGGGATAGAGATCGCTGCATTTTTGCCTAGTAGGTTGTGCACAAGTCCGTGATCCGCCTTATTGTGCAATCGTATAGCGCTTTCTAGTATTGTGCAACAAGAGCATTTTCGTGGATTCCACATTTTGGCTCAATTTTGGTTTGCACAATCCCATTTATCTATTTTGTGTGTGTTTCGTACCACTACTTGCTTGGTCTACTTGTTGCATATGCTAATTTGCTAATCTTCTTCAACATTTTTAGTCAAGCTAACGATTGCAATCAATTTTGTGCCACCATCCTAACCAAGCTCCACCAAAAGCTTTTACTTGTGTAGGTGTGAGAATCGACAAGGATCGGTACCAATAGTGCTATTTCATTGTCCGCATTTGAGTGAACTTGATTCATCTTCAACTTCGTCAAAGGTACATTGGTATTCATTCTTCTCCTTCTACCACTCACAATTTGCTTGAAATGATGGATAGGCCAAGTTCTTCTACAAATCCACTCTTCATCGAAAGCAAGACGATTTAAATGTCATCCCACGCCACCAAGAGCCACCTCTTTACGCACACCGAGCTCTCCATCAAGAGCAACAAGCATTGAGCTTAACGATCGACAACCTCTCCACCGACTTGCGACTCTCCGAGCAACGCATATGAGATTACTTCGACAACAAACTCGACGCAAGACAAGAAAGAGAATGATGCAAGAATGGACGAGATCCGCGCTTTGTTGGTGAACCGCGATTTCTACCTCTTCACACTCAAGACGGAGCCACTCAAGTCGCCATTCGACGACTCTTCTCCGATGTAAGTACACCGTCATCGAACATTCTTCGACGAGCCAGGCACAAGATCGCTATGCATCTCGCAACCCGCTACACGACAAGAATTCCAAGAGCAAGTTGATGAAGAAGTTCTTGTCCTCAATCGAGCCAAATGGCGCTTGCTCAAGCTCAAGAACGACAACGCCTTCGCCACCAACAAGAACAAGAACGAGCGCGCTTACACCAAGAGCAACAAGACGTCAAGCTCAAAATCTTCAACAACAACAACGAGAAGCACAAGCTTTGAGGCGAACGCGCCTTCAAGCATCAAGTCGAAGCTCGCCAACCGCAATCGCGAAGGCGCAATCAAGAGGAAGCCCTTCGAGAAGAAATACAAGAGAGGAACTACCATCCACGTGCGCAACGCCAAGCCCCACAAGCTCATCCTCAACCTCAAGGTCAACAAGAGCAAGTTGATCATGGACTTCCTCCTCGTCAAGAGCAACATGAGGATGATTATCCTCCACGTCAAGAACGTCATCATCAACATCGACCTCAACACAATGATGAACAACGTTATGGCAAGCTAAAGTTCACAATGCCCAAGTTCAATGGAACCAATGATCCCGAAGAATACCTCTCATGGGCATTGAAGGTCGACAAAATCTTTCGTTTGCACAACTATGAGGAAGAGAAGAAGATCGCTATGGCATCACTTGAGTTCCAAGACTATGTGCTCATATGGTGGGAACAAGTCCTTGAGCGCCGACAAGCAAGAGGTGAACCTCCAATCACCACATGGGCTCAAATGAAGGATGTCATGCGAGCACGCTTTGTGCCCATCTACTACAACCGTGATCTCTTCAAGAAACTACAACTCCTCAAGCAAGGAACAAAGAGTGTTGAAGAATACTATAAAGAAATGGAGATTGCCATGATTCGAGCCAATGTCAAGGAAGATGATGAGCAAACAATGGCACGATTCTTGAATGGACTCAACCATCCCATCAAGAAGATCGCCGACTTCCAACCTTACTCCAACCTCATTGAGCTCGTCCATCAAGCTACAAAGGCGGAACGACAAGTGCAAGATGACTTCAAGTACGCCAAGTACTCATCCAAGACATACGGCCTCTCTAACAACCAAGCTTCAACAACTACTCCCACTTCGACATCAACCAAGCCTTTTCCAAGCAACGACGACAAGTCAAGTTACAAGAAAACTTCTACAAGTTCAAGTCGTCCTCCTCTTACTACAAGCAACTCCAAGCCGCGTGCTTCATCATCTACTCCAACCGATGAGACCGCCAAGACAAGCTCCTTCAAGTGTTTTACTTTGCGGCGGCGAGGCCACAAGTCATATGAATGCACCAACAAGCGCATTCATGATACTCAACGACGATGGCACCCACGACTCAATGAGTGAAGATGAAATGGACGCTATTGAGCAAGTGGCCATGCACCCAAGATCAACGAGGATGAAGATGATCAAGTATTTTGTGATGAAGATACAAGCCCCGCCTTGTTGTCTCCAAAGTCTTGACACTTCAACATCACCAAGAAGAAGACCAACGATGCCACATCTTCCACACAAAGGCCAAAGATCAATGGGAGATCCGCAAGGTCATCATCGATGGAGGTAGTTGCCACAACTTGGCAAGCGAAGAACTATGCTCCAAGCTCCAATTGGTCAAGAAGAAGCATCCGCAACCATACAAGGTTCAATGGCTAAGGACTCCAAGACTATACGAGTTGAGCATACGGTCCAAGTATCCTTCAAAATCGGTGCATATGAAGACACTTTGGAGTGTGATGTGGTCCCAATGACCGCTTACACCTCCTCCTTGGTCGGCCATGGCACTCGACCGTGATGTCTACCACAATGGGCGACAAACCACTATAGCTTCAAGATGAAAGGCAAAGAATATGTCCCACGCACCCATGTCTCCTAGTCAAGGATAGCCGACAAACAAGCCACCAACCAAAGAGAGAAGAGGAGAAAGTGAGCCACCAAAAGTGAGTGAGAGCCACAAGCCAAATTTGAGCGCCTTCGCCTAGAGAGAAAAACCTCATACTATTCGCCACCAAACATGAGATGAGAGAAGTGTGTGAGAACACATCGAGTGTGATGCACTTTGTCCTAGTGTGCAAGGATGGAGAACCACAAACTAACACCACTCATGAGCTACCTTGGTGTTTCAATCTCTTTGCAGGAGTTTCAAGATGTTTTCCCGATGAGCTACCTCCGGTCTACCTCCTCTTCGAGGCATTGAGCATCGAATCGACCTCATCCCCGAGCGCCACTTCCAAACAAAGCTCCATACCGTGTCAATCCCAAGAAACCAAGGAGATTCAACGGCAAGTACAACAACTAATCGACAACGGTCATGTACGGAAAGCTTAAGCCCTTGTGCCGCGTCTGCTATTCTTGTGCCTAAGCCCGATGGAACATTCCGCCAGTTCGATTGTAGACCAATAAATGCTATCACCGCGGCGCTTATAGGCATCCCATTCCTCGCTTAGATGATATGCTTGATGAATTTAGTGGAGCCAACTTTTTCTCAAAAATTGATCTTAAAAGTGGCTATTATCAAATCCGCATTCATGAGTGTGATGAATGGAAAACTGCTTTCAAACCAAAATTTGGCTTATATGAATGGTTGGTTATGCCTATGGGTTTGTCGGAAGCTCCCGTAACTTTTGTGCGTCTCATGCATCATGTACTTCGTCCATACATTGGAATCTTTGCTGTGGTTTACTTCGATGATATTCTTGTGTTTAGCAAAACCATGAAAGAGAATCTTGATCATGTTAAGCTTGTTTTGCAAACGCTTCCAAAGGAATGCACTTTTGGAGTTGACAAAGTGGTTTTCTTGGGTTTTGTTGTCTCTTCCAAGGGTGTCCATGTTGATGAAACTAAGATCAAAGCAATTAAAACTTGGCCCCAACCCACCAATTTGCAACAAGTGCGAAGTTTCCTTGGTCTTGCAGGTTTTTATCGCCGCTTAGAAAAACTTTAGCACTATTGCAGCTCCTTTGCATGCTTTGAGTAAGAAGAATACTCCTTTTGTTTGGGGACCTTTGCAATCAAACGCTTTTGATGAGCTCAAGTCTTTGCTTACTCATGCTACGATTCTTGCTTTACCCAATTTTGACAAAACTTTTGAGGTCCATTGTGATGCAAGTGGTACCGGAATTGGCGGAGTTTGATGAGGACATCAATACCATTGTTACACCCACAGCCCCTGCTGCTATACATACTGGACCAATTACTAGAGCTCACAAGACGCCAACTAAATTACTGTGTACTTTCGCTTGGTAATGATTCTAATGTTCATGAGAATATAATGCTGCTTAAATTGGATACATTTGTTTTGCTTACAAATGAAGGGCCTAGCTTGGAGAAGGATGAACATTGGAGCAAGAACACACATGGAGTTGATGGCATGCTAAGGATCAAGAACGGAGTTACAAGTGATGATTTCAGACTTTGAAGCCACCATAAGGAGTGCATGAAGCCTTGGACGAAATATACAAGATGCCACTTCATAATATTCGTCCATAGGCTATTCTAGGTGCTGCACACCTTATTATTGGGCCAGGCCCATGTAATTTCGAAATACATTAGTATAGGCTATTTTAGAGTCCGATGTGTGGGGAAACAAGAGATAGGGTTAGTTTCGACCCTCCACCAAGGGCCACGAAATTCACCCCTCTTCCTCCATATATACAGCCCTTAGGGCACCGCTTAGACTTGGGTTTTGTTTAGATCAAAAGTTCGCCATAGCTGCAACTTCGCAGATTTCGCTTGTGTTCAACGACTGCATAAAGGCGCCATGTAACCCCACCTTGATCAATAAAGCTTTCATCTTATATTCGCAATATCCAGATTGCAATCTCAGCTTGCTTGTTCTTCGCTTGCTCGCAGGAAATGCACTCGTGGTCGTTGATCGTGTTCGCGTGGGTCAATAACCTCTCTGAGTTGGTTTAGCGACATAAGGCGCGACGCCCTCAAGACGCTCAGAGTCGGATCGCCAAAGTCGACTTCCACAAAGCTTAAATCCACCATCTCATCGAAAGACGGACACCTTTGCCTCTATCAAGTGGTATCGATTTGTGTTGCTCGTGAGATTTTACGCTTTTTCGTAGTTTAGATCGAGTCTGCCTTCATACCTATAGTCCACTAAAAAGCCAAAAAAAAATTAGGTTAGTTCATCCTATCCCAACCACCGAGCCTTTGCATAATCTTTTTCAGATTTGCATTATTGAATTTATGTTGCATCGCCGTGTCTAGTTGCTGGTCTTAGAGTCTAGTCTTTAGAGTTTCGAAGTTTCGTCATAAGTTGTCACGCCGCCGCACCACCGCTCAATGTGATCCATATACCACCACCGCTTATCCGCCACCGCTCAACTGTGATCCATATACCACCACCGCCGCCATATATCATCACCAATCCGAGTCCCTTGCATATTAGGTTTGTTTCGATCCATCTAGTTTTCCGATTCGTGTTTCCTTGTCTCGAGTAGGTTTCGATTCCAGCAATCTTTTGCCGTCCGTAGAAGAGGTTGGTTTCAAAAAAAAAACGACGGAAACCACCTCCGCTTAGGCCCAAAATTTTCCGCTTAGGCCCAAAATTTTCCAAAACGCACGGATAAAAAAAATTTGAGCCGACCATTGAGAATAGAAAGTTTTTCGCAAAAAAAAAAAAGAGCAGCGCAAAAAGCAACAATAAAAAAAAAAAAGAGCGAAAAAAATGGCTATCCTATTTTTAGGTGTTTCTAAGCATATTGAGCCGCCAAGATAGAAAGTTTTTTGACCTGCTTCAGCTTTTGGGTCCCGCAAAAAAAAAAAATTTGGTCGAAAAAATTTCGTGCCCATCCCGCCGGCTTTGACTGGAAGAGTTTTGAGACACTCGCCATTATAGTGATTTTTCAAAAAAAAAAAAAAAAAAAGAGCAAAAAAAAAAAAAGCAGCAAAAAAAAAAAAAAAGAGAGAAAAAAAAAAATACAGAGTGTGCTTTTCCTTTGTTTACGCAGCAGTACCGTGATTTTGTTAGTGTTCTAGGCTCGCCTCTAGCACGGTTCAGCCTAGGACCAAAGACAAGACTGCTGCTGAGCGCTTATTCAACTTTGCATCTCTCGATTTGATTATTGTCAATCTTTTGCTACCATATTATAAGCCTTCCCAGCTCCACATACATCTACGCCGTATGCTTGATTCTCCCCGTAATCGCTATAGCCAAGCTTTGAGAGTTTTGACTACAACGGTTGCCGATCACCACCACCGCCGGGTAAGAACCGTAAGAATTTGAGATTTGCTTCACGGATTTGTGACCGCCCACCACACCACCACCACCACTTCCTAGTAGTCTCAGAGGATCATATTCTTGTGTGTTTCTATTGCTGCTAACCATGGCAGGAACACAGCCGATGAGACTGATTGGGAGAACTCGACAAACAAACAGCTACATGATAAGTTTCAAAGAAATGATGATTGGACAGTGCAAGATGTGGTAAACAGATTTGACGAGGCCATGGAGAAGATAGATGGCATTGAGAAGACGCTTGAAACAAAGCTTGATAGCAAGTTTGATGAATTACTCGCTGCTTTTCCACAACCACCGCCGCTGCACCTATCGCACCTCTCCAACGACAACAACTACGCCCTTCCGAATCAAGATGGACGAGCTTAGCGTGTTCCTCTTGAGCCAGACAAAATTCGTGCCGCCGCTACCATCTGTTGGTGCTTCTTTTGCTCCTCGCCATCGCTGTCTGCGGTACCGAGGAGGATGATTATGTGGGAGATTACGAGGAGGAGGTTGATCAACATCGTAACCACGGCAACCACCAGCACCACAACCACCGTGTCGCCCACATGCAACATGGCAATGCTAGGGCTCCTCAGTACGAGATCATGACCATCTCCCTAAACTGAAATTGAATATTCCACCATTTGAGGGTAGATATGTTCCGATATATATCTTACTTGGGAGTTAGAAACTGAACAACGATTTACATGTTTACAATATCCCGAGGAGAGACGTGTTCTCGCCGCTGTTTGTGCTTTCACTAGCTTTGCATGTGTTTGGTGGTCCAACATTGTAGATTATATCCTGCTCCAGCCTACTTGGGCTGCTTTGAAAACTGCTATGCGCATCGCTGGGTTCCACCATATTATCAACGTGAATTACTTCAAAATTGCAGCGCTTAAGACAAGGAAAAAATGAGAAGAATATTATCGAATTGCAAACCGGCTTGATTAGATGTGGTATTGTTGAGGAGAATGAAGCTATGCTTGCACGCTTTTTCGGGTGGATTAAATAGAGAGATTCGCACCATTCTAGACTATAAGGATTATAATAATATCACTGCTTATTCCATCTTGCTTGTAAAGCTGAACGTGAAGTGCAGGATCGATGTGCATTGGCGCCGCACTAACTTTTCTCGCAGTCGACCTTCATCATGGACACCACGCATCATCTACTTCCACCGCACCATCACCTCCTTCAGTGCCACCTCCAACCGTGATACAAGAAAGGTGCACAACCACCACTATCCGCCAAGAGCACACCGCTGGGCCGCACAGAGCTCTTCTTCCATGGCGCCAACAGGCACACAAGTGATATTATTTGTCGTCGTTGTAAGGGAAGAGGACATTTTATACAGAGAATGCAAATCTCAGCAGTGATGATTGCTACGGAGGATGGTGGGTATGAGTCCGCTTAGTGACTATGATGAGGAGACTTTGGCTCTTATTACACATGAGGAACACGGTGGAGATGATTCTGATCATGAGACACAATACATGGCTGTCAAGATGCCGACAGTATGAATGTTTAGTTGCTCAACGTGTTTTGAGTGTGCAGTTACACAAGCTGAGCAAAATCAGAGGCATAATTTGTTCCATACAAAAGGAGTTGTGAAGGAACGCTCTATTCAAGGCCATCATAGATGGAGGGAGCTGCAACAACTTGGCTAGCATGGAGATGGTGGAGAAGCTATCTCTCACCACAAGACCACATCCACATCCTTACTACATCCAATGGTTCAACAACATGCAAGGTTAAGGTAACACGCATCGCTCGTGTGCATTTTAGTATCTCTACATATGCTGATTATGTTGATTGTGATGTGGTACCTATGCAAGCATGTTCCTTGTTACTTGGTAGACCATGGCAATTTGATAAGAATTTCAGACACCATGGTAGAAACAATCAAGATACTCTTGTTCATAAGGATAAAAATATTACTTTGCTTCCTATGACTCTCGAGTCCATTTTGAAAGATGATATTAATAGAGCTAATAAAGCAAAACAGAGAAAAATAAGAGTGAAAATCAGATTGTGGCAAAAGAATTTGAGCAACACATGAAGCCTATTAATAAATCATCTACTGTTGCTTTGAAATTAAATTGAAAAGTGCATGTTTACTTGCCACCAAATCTGATATTGATGAGTTAGATTTTAGCAAATCTGTTTGCTATGCTTTTGTGTGCAAAGAGGCATTATTTTCATTCGAGGACGGTTTTCCCTTTTGCCCCCCGCTGTCACTAACATTTTGCAGAGTTCGCCGACGCTCTTTCCACAAGACGTACACCGGATTACCACCTATTCGAGGGATTGAGCATCAAATTGACTTAATTCCGTGCATCGTTACCCAACCCGCACCATACCGTAACAATCCAGAGGAGACGAAGGAGATTATGCGTCAAGTATGTGAGCTGCTCGACAAAGGTTATATACGCCAATCCCTTAGTCCTTGTGCTGTTCCTATTATTCTAGTGCCGAAAAAGGATGGTACGCCACGATGTGTGTTGATTGTAGAGGCATTAATAATATTACTATTCGTTATCGCCACCCTATTCCTAGGCTAGATGATATGCTTGATGAACTGAGTGGCTCTACAATATTCTCCAAAGTTGATTTATGAGTGGATACCATCAAATTCGTATGAAATTGGGAGATGAATGGAAAACAGCATTTAAAACTAAGTTTGGATTATATGAGTGGTTGGTCATGCCTTTGGGTTAACTAATGCACCTAGTACTTTCATGAGATTAATGAACTAAGTTTTACGTGCTTTCATTGACGATTTGTGGTAGTATATTTTGATGATATACTGATTTATAGCAAATCTTTGGAAGAACATTTGGAACATTTACGTGTTGTTTTTAATGCTCTACGTGATGCACGCTTGTTTGGTAACCTTGGGAAGTGCACCTTTGCACCGATCGAGTATCTTTTCTTGGCTATGTTGTTACTCCACAGGAATTGAAGTTGATAAAGCCAAGATTGAAGCTATTGAGAGTTGGCCGCAGCCCAAAACGGTCACACAAGTGAGGAGTTTCTTGGCCTCGCTGGTTTCTATAGGCGCTTTGTAGAGAGATTTCAGCACCATTGCTGCACCTCTCAACGAGCTTACAAAGAAGGATGTGCCTTTTGTTTGGGGTACCGCATGTGAAGAAGCCTTCACGGTATTGAAAGCTAAGTTGACACATGCCCTTTACTCCAACTTCCTGATTTTAATAAGACTTTTGAGCTTGAATGTGATGCTAGTGGAATTGGATTAGAGGTGTGTTATTACAAGATGGCAAACCTGTTGCATACTTTTCTCTAAAAATTGAGTGGGCCTAGTCTGAATTATTCTACTTATGATAAAGAATTATATGCTCTTGTTCGACTTTAGAAACATGGCAACATTATTTATGGCCCAAAGAATTTGTTATACATTCTGATCATGAATCTTTGAAACATATTAAAAGTCAAGCTAAACTGAATCGTAGACATGCTAAATGGGTTGAATTCATTGAGACTTTCCTTATGTCATTAAACACAAGAAGGGTAAAGAAAATGTTATTGTCGATGCATTGTCTCGTCGCTATACTATGCTTTCACAACTTGACTTCAAAATATTTGGTTTGGAGACCATCAAAGATCAATATGTGCATGATGCTGATTTTAAAGATGTATTGCAGAATTGTAAAGAAGGTAGAACATGGAACAAGTTCGTCATTAATGATGGATTGCTTCGCTCTAACAAGCTATGCATTCCAGCTAGCTCCGCTCGCCTTTTGTTGTTGCAGGAGGCGATGGAGGAGGACTAATGGGACACTTTGGCGTGAAGAAGACCGAGGATATACTAGCTACACATTTCTTTTGGCCAAAGATGAGACGGATGTTGAGCGCTTTGTTGTCGCCGCACTACATGTCAAAAAGCTAAGTCACGACTCAATCCTCATGGTTTATATATGCCTTTGCTCGCACTCTAGTGTTCCTTGGGAGGATATATCTATGGACTTTGTTTTAGGTTTACCTCTAACAAAGAAGGGAGGGATAGCATATTTGTTGTCGTGATAGATTCTCAAAATGGCACACTTTATACCGTGTCATAAAAGCGATGATGTCGTTAATGTTGCTGATTTGTTCTTTCGTGAAATTATTCGCTTGCATGGTGTGCCAAATACTATTGTTTCAGATCGTGATACTAAATTTCTTAGCCACTTTTGGAGATGTTTATGGGCTAAGTTGGGGACTAAACTACTTTTTAGTACTACTTGTCACCCCCAAACCGATGGATAAACCAAGTAGTCAATAGAACATTGTCTACTATGCTTAGGGCTGTTTTGAAGAATAATAAGAAAATGTGGGAAGAATGCTTGCCTCATATTGAATTTGCTTATAATCGCTCATTGCATTCTACTACTAAGATGTGCCCTTTGAAATTGTGTATGGTTTCCTACCCGCACCTATTGATTTATTGCCTCTTCCATCTTCGGACAAGGTTAATTTTGATGCTAAAGAACGTGTTGAATTGATTTTAAAATGCATGAGTTAACTAAGGAAAACATTGAGCGATGAATGCTAAATATAAACTTGCTGGAGATAAGGGTAGAAAACATGTTGTGTTTGCACCGAGATCTTGTTTGGTTACATTTATGTAAGGATAGATTTCCGATTTGCGCAAATCAAAGCTAATGCCACGTGTCGCTGGTCCCTTTAAAGTGTTGGAGAAAGTAAATGATAATGCATATAAACTTGAGCTGCTCGCAGATTTTGGGGTTAGTCCCACTTTAACATTGCAGATTTGAAGCCATATTTGGGTGAGGAAGATGAGCTGTCGCCGAGGACGACTTCATTTCAAGAAGGGAGGATGATGAGGACATCAATACCATTGTTACACCCACAGCCCCCGCCGCTATACATACCGGACCAATTACTAGAGCTCACAAGACGCCAACTAAATTACTGTGTACTTTCGCTTTGGTAATGATTCTAATGTTCATGAGAATATAATGTCGCTTAAATTGGATACATTTGTTTTGCTTACAAATGAAGGGCCTAGCTTGGAGAAGGATGAACATTGGAGCAAGAACACACATGGAGTTGATGGCATGCTAAGGGGATCAAGAACGGAGTTACAAGTGATGATTTCAGACTTTGAAGCCACCATAAGGAGTGCATGAAGCCTTGGACGAAATA
Organism: Aegilops speltoides; assembly: GCA_021437245.1. Taxonomy (NCBI): domain Eukaryota; kingdom Viridiplantae; phylum Streptophyta; class Magnoliopsida; order Poales; family Poaceae; genus Aegilops; species Aegilops speltoides. The sequence goes on from CM038147.1 coordinate 297,640,190, forward strand.
TACAAGATGCCACTTCATAATATTCGTCCATAGGCTATTCTAGGTGTGCACACCTTATTATTGGGCCAGCCCATGTAATTTCGAAATACATTAGTATAGGCTATTTTAGAGTCCGATGTGGGGAACAAGAGATAGGGTTAGTTTCGACCCTCCACCAAGGGCCACGAAATTCACCCCTCTTCCTCCATATATACAGCCCTTAGGGCACCGCTTAGACTTGGGTTTTGTTTAGATCAAAAGTTCGCCATAGCTGCAACTTCGCAGCATTTCGCTTGTGTTCAACGACTGCATAAAGGCGCCACAGTAACCCCACCTTGATCAATAAAGCTTTCATCTTATATTCGCAATATCCAGATTGCAATCTCAGCTTGCTTGTTCTTCGCTTGCTCGCAGGAAATGCACTCGTGGTCGTTGATCGTGTTCGCGTGGTCAATAACCTCTCGGAGTTGGTTTAGCGACATAAGGCGCCGACGCCCTCGCACGCTCAGTAGTCGGATCGCCAAAGTCGACTTCCACAAAGCTTAAATCCACCATCTCATCGAAAGACGGACACCGCTGTTTCTATCGTAGTTTTAATGCAAGAAAACGAGTCATTGCTTATTTTAGTGAAAACTCTCCGTGCTCAATTAACTATCCCGTATGACAAAGAATTGTATGCTTTAGTGCGTGCTACATGTTTGGGAACATTATCTTAAACCTCATGAGTTTGTCATCCACACCGATCATGAAACGCTTAAGTACTTAAAAGGTCAAACTAAATTGAACAAGTTTACATGCTAAATGGAGTGAATTTATTGAATCTTTTCCATATGTGATCAAGTACATTAAGGGCAAGGAAAATGTAGTTGCCGATGCACTTTCACGCATATGTACGCTTGTCACCCAACTTGAGTTGAATGTTATTGGTTTTGAGCACATCAAAGATTTGTATGCTAGTGATCCATCTTTTGCACATCATTATGCTAAATGTTTGACGCATACATCTTGGGAACAATATTACCTTAAGGACGGTTATCTTATGAGAGCTAACAAACTTTGCATCCCCGAGTCTTCTCTTCGTTTGCTCCTTTTGCAAGAGGCTCATGGCGGTGGACTCATGGGACACTTTGGACGTGACAAGACTTTCGCCACGCTCTCCAAGAACTACTTTTGGCCAAAGATGTTTCAAGACGTTCCACGTTTCACCACCCGATGTTCTACATGCCGCAAAGCTAAGTCAAAAGCTCAATCTCATGGTCTTTACATGCCTCTTCCTATTCCTTATCAACCTTGGGAAGACATTAGCATGGACTTTGTACTTGGTTTGCCTAGAACTCAAAATGGAAAGGACTCCGTATTTGTTGTTGTGGACAGATTTTCCAAAATGGCACATTTCATTCCTTGCAACAAAGTAGACGATGCTTCACATATTGCAAATCTATTTTGTAGGGAAATCTTGCGCCCTTGAGTACCAAAGTCAATCGCCTCCGATCGCGACGCCAAGTTCTTGAGTTACTTTTGAAAACTCTTTGCGCCAAGCTCGAATCAAGCTCTTGTTCTCCTCCGATACCATCCTCAAACCGACGGCCAAACGGAGGTGATAAACCGGACGCCTCCACTCTACTTCTGTGGTTGATCAAGAAGAACATCAAGGAGTGGGAGGCGTGTCTACCCATCGCCGAGTACGCCTACAACCGCGCAAGACATTCGACGACCGGCAAGTCCCCATTCGAGGTCGTCTATGGCTTCAACCCATTGTCCCCATTGGACATCCTACCTCTACCTCTACAAGAGCGCACCAACCTCGACGCAAGTGCTCGTGCAAGCTACATCAAGAAGATGCATGAAGATACAAGAAACACCATCGAACGCCAAGTACAATGACTAGTGACCAAGCTCAACATCAACAAGCAACCCATGATCTTCAACATAGGCGATCTCGTGTGGCTACACCTTCGCAAGGAACGCTTCCCCAACGAGCAAGTCCAAATTTCTACCTCGAGCCGATGGACCCTTCAAGGTGTTAGCACGCTACAACAACAACGCCTACAAGCTCGACCTACCAAGCAACAAGTACAACGTGAGCGACACCTTCAACGTCAAAGACCTCTCGCCTTTCCATGGTGATGAAGAACTAGATTCGAGGTCGGATCCTTTCGAAGGGAGGGGATATGATGTGGAGCATCCTTCCATCATCCCCATGGACGCTACATCAACACCTACAACACCACAAGGACCGATGACTCGAGCACGTGCAAGAGCTCTTGAAACCGAGGTGACATCACTCCTCTCACAACTCTCCTTCGATTCACATGAGACATGGTTACTACCTCAAACGGAAACTCTATGCATACTCAGGCACCAAGGAGTCGACCATGAAGAGGCTAGGAAGCAAGGAGAATCGGAAGCGGAAGACATACGTGAAGACGGAGAGGAGAAAGCAACAAGGACCAGAGAGGCCGGACGATCCGGAAAGAGGCCCGGACGATCCGGACAGAGTCTCGGATGATCCGGACTCCGGTCCGGACGATCCGCTAACTCCACCAAGGCAACAGAACCTCCACGCTGAAGCCGGATCATCCGACCCGCCGGACGTCCGGACCTCCAACCGGACATCCGCCCGTCGCCGCCACTCAGCGACCTCCGCCATCCGGACTCCACCCGATCATCTCGACCAGCCCGGATCATCCGACTCGTCCGGATCATCCGCCAACATCATACACAGGTTGGGCTGAGCCCATGTACCCCTTCGCCCAAACTCTATATATAGGACCCCATCTCCTCACTTTGAGACTTAGCATTGATTAGCCCATATTTGTGTGTGAGAGCCTTTGCTCATCCACCGCATTTCTCCACGGAGATCAGGACCTCTGCTCTAGGAGAAGATCCATCGGATTCAAGACCCTCTAAGGGAAGATCCTCGTGGATTCAAGACCTCCTCCGGAGAAGAACGGCTACCTTTGTATCTTTCCTTTGTTGATTTTGGACCATGTATCACCGTGCTTCGATGATCTAGACCTTGTGTGATTGATCTCTTGTCGCTTGAGTGTCTCTCCCGCTCTTCCCCGTGATTTCCTCTCGCTCTTCCGCTGCTCTTCATGTTCCTCCGAGGATCCCTCCAAACGTGAAAGATCGATTTAATTAGGGTTCCACCCTACATCGATGTCCATAGGATGCTCCGCATCATTGCATCTTGCTTGTAAAGCTGAACGTGAAGTGCAGGATCGATGTGCATTGGCGCCGCACTAACTTTTCTCGCAGTCGACCTTCATCATGGACACCACGCATCATCTACTTCCACCGCACCATCACCTCCTTCGTGCCACCTCCAACCGTGATACAAGAAAGGTGCACAACCACCACTATCTCGCCAAGAGCACACCTCGCCGATCGCACAGTAGCTCTTCTTCTTCCATGGCGCCAACAGGCATGTATGATATTATTTGTCGTCATTGTAAGGGAAGAGGACATTTTATGAGAGAATGCAAATCTCAGCGCGGTGATGATTGCTAACGAGGATGGTGGGTATGAGTCCGCTTAGTGACTATGATGAGGAGACTTTGGCTCTTATTACACATGAGGAACACGGTGGAGATGATTCTGATCATGAGACACAATACATGGCTGTCAAGATGCCGACAGTATGAATGTTTAGTTGCTCAACGTGTTTTGAGTGTGCAGTAACACAAGTCGAGCAAAATCAGAGGCATAATTTGTTCCATACAAAGGAGTTGTGAAGGAATGTTCTATTCAAGGCCATCATAGATGGAGGGAGCTGCAACAACTTGGCTAGCATGGAGATGGTGGAGAAGCTATCTCTCACCACAAGACCACATCCACATCCTTAGTACATCCAATGGTTCAACAACAATGCAAGGTTAAGGTAACACGCATCGCTCGTGTGCATTTTAGTATCTCTACATATGCTGATTATGTTGATTGTGATGTGGTACCTATGCAAGCATGTTCCTTATTACTTGGTAGACCATGGCAATTTGATAAAAATTTCAGACACCATGGTAGAAACAATCAAGATACTCTTGTTCATAAGAATAAAATATTACTTTGCTTCCTATGACTCTCGATTCCATTTTGAAAGATGATATTAATAGAGCTAATAAAGCAAAACAAGAGAAAAATAAGAGTGAAAATCAGATTGTGGTAAAGGAATTTGAGCAACACATGAAGCCTAATAATAAACCATCTACCGTTGCTTTCAAATTAAATTGAAAAGTGCATGTTTACTTGCCACCAAATCTGATATTGATGAGCTAGATTTTAGCAAATCTGTTTGCTATGCTTTTGTGTGCAAAGAGGCATTATTTTCATTCGAGGACGGTTTTCCTCTTTGCCACCGCCGTCACTAACATTTTGCAGAGTTCACCGACGCCTTTCCACAAGACGTACACCGGATTACCACCTATTCGAGGGATTGAGCATCAAATTGATTTAATTCCTGCATCATTACCCAACCATGCACCATACCGCATCAATCCAGAGGAGACGAAGGAGATTATGCGCCAAGCATGTGAGCTGCTCGACAAAGGTTATATACGCTAATCCCTTAGTCCTTGTGCTGTTCCTATTATTCTAGTGCCGAAAAAGGATGGTACATCACGATGTGTGTTGATTGTAGAGGCATTAATAATATTACTATTCGTTATCGCCACCCTATTCCTAGGCTAGATGATATGCTTGATGAATTGAGTGGCTCTACAATATTCTCCAAAGTTGATTTATGAGTGGATACCATCAAATTCGTATGAAATTGGGAGATGAATGGAAAACAGCATTTAAAACTAAGTTTGGATTATATGAGTGGTTAGTCATGCCTTTTGGGTTAACTAATGCACCTAGTACTTTCATGAGATTAATGAACGAAGTTTTACGTGCTTTCATTGGATGATTTGTGGTAGTCTATTTTGATGATATACTGATTTATAGCAAATCTTTGGAAGAACATTTGGAACATTTAAGTGATGTTTTTAATGCTCTACGTGATGCACGTTTGTTTGCTAAACTTGGGAAGTGCACCTTTTGCACCGACCGAGTATCTTTTCTTGGCTATGTTGTTACTCCACAGCGAATTGAAGTTGATAAAGCCAAGATTGAAGCTATTGAGAGTTGGCCGCAGCCCAAAACGGTCACACAAGTGAGGAGTTTCCTTGGCCTCGCTGGTTTCTATAGGCGTTTTGTGAGAGATTTCAGCACCATTGCTGCACCTCTCAACGAGCTTACAAAGAAGGATGTGCCTTTGTTTGGGGTATCAAGACAGAAGAAGCCTTCACGGTATTGAAGGCTAAGTTGACACATGCCCTTTACTCCAACTTCCTGATTTTAATAAGACTTTTGAGCTTGAATGTGATGCTAGTGGAATTGGATTAGAGGTGTGTTATTACAAGATGGCAAACCTGTTGCATACTTTTCGTAAGAATTGAGGGCCTATTCTGAATTACTCTACTTATGATAAAGAATTATATGCTCTTGTTCGGACTTTAGAAACATGGCAACATTATTTATGGCCCAAAGAATTTGTTATACATTCTGATCATGAATCTTTGAAACATATTAAAAGTCAAGCTAAACTGAATCGTAGACTTGCTAAATGGGTTGAATTCATTGAGACTTTCCCTTATGTCATTAAACACAAGAAGGGTAAAGAAAATGTTATTGCTGATGCATTGTCTCGTCGCTATACTATGCTTTCACAAGTTGACTTCAAAATATTTGGTTTGGAGACCATCAAAGATCAATATGTGCATGATGCTGATTTTAAAGATGTATTGCAGAATTGTAAAGAAGGAAGAACATGGAACAAGTTTGTCGTTAATGATGGATTTGTGTTCCGTGCTAACAAGCTATGCATTCCAGCTAGCTCCGTTCATCTTTTGTTGTTGCAGGAGGCGATGGAGGAGGACTAATGGGACACTTTGGCGTGAAGAAGACGGAGGACGATTTGCTACACATTTCTTTTGGCCAAAGATGAGACGGATGTTGAGCGCTTTATTGCTCGCTGCACTACATGTCAAAAAGCTAAGTCACGACTCAATCCTCATGGTTTATATATGCCTTGCTCGCACTCTAGTGTTCCTTGGGAGGATATATCTATGGACTTTGTTTTAGGTTTACCTAGAACAAAGAAGGGGAGGGATAGCATATTTGTTGTCGTGGATAGATTCTTGAAAATGGCACACTTTTTACCATGTCATAAAAGCGATGATGCTGTCAATGTTGCTGATTTGTTCTTTCGTGAAATTATTCGCTTGCATGGTGTGCCAAATACTATTGTTTCAGATCGTGATACTAAATTTCTTAGCCACTTTTGGAGATGTTTATGGGCTAAGTTGGGGACTAAACTGCTTTTTAGTACTACTTGTCACCCCCAAACTGATGGACAAACTGAAGTAGTCAATAGAACATTGTCTACTATGCTTAGGGCTGTTCTAAAGAATAATAAGAAAATGTGGGAGGAATGCTTGCCTCATATTGAATTTGCTTATAATCGTTCATTGCATTCTACTACTAAGATGTGCCCTTTGCGCTTGTGTATGGTTTCACCGCACCTATTGATTTGTTACCTCTTCCATCTTCGGGAAGGTTAATTTTGATGCTAAAGAACGTGTTGAATTGATTTTAAAATTGCATGAGTTAACTAAGGAAAACATTGAGCGATGAATGCTAAATATAAACTTGCTGGAGATAAGGGTAGAAAACATGTTGTGTTTGCACCGGAGATCTTGTTTGGTTACATTTATGAAGGATAGATTTCCGATTTTTGCAAATCAAAGCTAATGCCACGTGCTGCTGGTCCCTTTAAGGTGTTGGAAAAGTAAATGATAATGCATATAAACTTGAGCTGCCTCGCAGATTTTGGGGTTAGTCCCACTTTTAACATTGCAGATTTGAAGCCATATTTGGTGAGGAAGATGAACTTCCGTCGAGGACGACTTCATTTCAAGAAGGGAGGATGATGAGGACATCAATACCATTGTTACACCCACAGCCCCCGCTGCTATACATATCGGACCAATTACTAGAGCTCACAAGACGCCAACTAAATTACTGTGTACTTTCGCTTTTGGTAATGATTCTAATGTTCATGAGAATATGATGTCGCTTAAAGTGGATACATTTGTTTTGCTTACAAATGAAGGGCCTAGCTTGGAGAAGGATGAACATTGAGCAAGAACAAGCATGGAGATGATGGCATGCTAAGGGGGACAAGAATGGGGTTACAAGTGATGATTTCAGACTTTGAAGCCACCATAATGAGTGCATGAAGCCTTGGACGAAATATACAAGATGCCACTTCATAAATTTCTGTCCAGAGGCTATTCTAGGTGCTGGTCACCTTATTATTGGGCCAGGCCCATGTAATTTCGAAATACATTAGTATAGGCTATTTTAGAGTCCGATGTGTGGGGAAACAAGAGATAGGGTTAGTTTCGACCCTCCACCAAGGGCCACGAAATTCACCCCTCTTCCTCCATATATACAGCCCTTAGGGCACCGCTTAGACTTTGGGTTTTGTTTAGATTAAAGTTCGCCATAGCTGCAACTTCGCAGATTTCGCTTGTGTTCAACGACTGCATAAAGGCGCCACAGTAACCCCACATTGATCAATAAAGCTTTCATCTTATATTCGCAATATCCAGATTGCAATCTCAGCTTGCTTGTTCTTCGTTGGCTCGCAGGAAATGCACTCGTGGTCGTTGATCGTGTTCGCGTGGTCAATAACCTCTCGGAGTTGGTTTAGCGATTATATGCGCGACGCCCTCGCACGCCAGAGTCGAATCGCCAAAGTCACTTCCACCAAAGCTAAATCCACCATCTCATCGAAAGACGGACACCTCCGCCTATCATTGTATCCTTACCCTAGTTGACTATGTACCTTGTGGATCTCATGTGTGTATGTTGATCTAGCACTTGTGTGATCGATTCCTTGTTGGTTGAGTGTTCCTCCTCGCTTTCCCCCTGCTTCCCTCAAGCTTCCGCTGTTCTTCGTGGTTTCCCAGAGGATCCCTCCAAACGTGAAAGATCGATTTAATTAGGGTTCCACCCTACATCACGGGTGTCCCAATCTTTCGATGAGATGATAACTATCGATTTGATGGAGACGACTTTGACGATCCGACTACAAACGCACGACGCTATGCCTTAGCAATCACTAAACCAACTCCGAGAGGTTATCGACCACGCCGAGCATGATCAACTCGACCACGAAGGTCTATTCCCGCAAGCAATCAAGAACAAGCAAGAATATGATAAAGCAATCTGAATATTGCGAATATATATGAAGTATTGATAAAGGTGGGGATCCGAAGCGTTTTGGTCTGGTCGTTGGACACAAACGGCACACGGTTATGCTATTAACTTTAACTAAACAAATCCCAAGGAAAAGCTACTAGATGAATCTACTTATATAGGAGCAAGGTGGCGGCCAAGGAGGTGGAGGACGTCCCAAGGCAGCCTAAAACTAACCCTAGGTCCTACAAGGCCAATGGGCCCAAGTGGAGATGACGAACACCTTTGGACTTGTAGTTTGACTCGGATTCTGGTGCAGCGTCAGATTATTTTGTCCATAACTCAACGCTCCGTACGGATTTTATGGTGATTCCAATTCTGCTGGAAAGAGCATGAAATCTACTTTCCAATAAAAAAAGAATCACCCAATTCGGAGTTCGTATGAAAAAGTTGTTGGCGTTTTGAGTCAGGTATGTCTGTGCAGTCAGAATCTGAATCCAGAACGTGAGAGACTTGGACTCTATCTTCTCTTGGCCCAAAAGTGATGTGAGAAGACTTTTTGAACAGCACCTGAACTTCTCCTTTTCCCTTATATTCGTATGTGGATTGTACAAATGTCCCATACACCTGTAATTAGACAAAACACAAAAGTATGTGAAGTATTTTTGTTCTGGATAACATAAATATATTTTTGAATAATTTGCACTAGAAATCACCTGACAAATATGCATGTATGCAATATTTTTGGTCTTATCCAAGGTAGTCATGTCCTCATCACGCGCGCTCGCCGCAAGCAGTTTGAGTACTTATGGGTCCGACACGGACTGTGAATGACAAAATTATGACCGTTTTAGTGAACATCTGTCCATTCTATGACAGTCCTTGAAAGTACTTCATTTTTCGCGCTTTTGCCCGATTGCCCTAAAATTTCATGTCCTCTATAGAGGAGATATCGCTTCCACATATATATTAACCGATGCCGTGAATGCCCTTTTGTTCTTGGCTTTCACGCATGAGTTACAAAGATGCCATCCGCTAAAAACAAGGAGAATATCGATATTGCCATCGGATTTTCTTCAATTTACTACCAAATGAGATTGCCTTGATCATAGAGCATCCGCAGAAGGTACGCTTGTCCCTACCAGGGGCTAATGTCTATAAGCAACATAATATCTCGAATTTCCTTCAAAAGGAAGTGCCAATGGGTTCGTAAACTTGTCCGAAAAAAACAGCGATTTAATGATTGACTTTCGTACAAAATGTCCTACTTAAGGCTGAATTGAGGGTATCTGCCCCGGCGGAAGCGTGAGTATTTTTGATTCAAGCCGCCATGAAAGCAGCTTGAGTACTTATGGGTCCCATACGCATTCAATGACAAAATTATTACCGCTTTAGTGAACATCTGTCCATTCTATGGCGTTCTTGAAAGTACTTCATTTTGTCGTGCGCTTTTTGCTTGATTGCCCCAAAAATTTTGTCCTCTATAGAGGAGATATCGTTTCCACATGTGTACATGAGCCGGAGAAGGAGTCGTCGGAGTGGCGACTTGAATGGCTCCGTCTTGAGTATGAGGATGTAGAAGGAGGCCGGTTCACCAACAAGGCTCGGATCTCGTCCATTCTTGCATCGTTCTCTTGCTTGTGCCCGTCGAGCTTGTTGTCGAAGTAGTCTTTTGTACGCTGTTCGGAGAGTCGCAAGTCGGTGGCGCAGGTTGTTGATGCGGTCGCTCATTGCTTGTCGCTCTTGATGTAGAGCTCACAGCGCCAAAGAGGTGGCTCTTGGTGACGATGATGACATGTCGTCGTCTTGCTCGATGAAGAGTGGGTTTGTAGAAGTACTTGGCCTATCCATCATTTCAAGCAAAATGTGAGTGGTAGAATGAGAAGAACTAATACCAATGTACCTTTGACGGATGTTGAAGATGAATCCAGTTCACTCAAATGTGGACAATGAAATAGCACTATTGGTACCAATCCTTGTCGGTTCTCACACGTACATAAGTAAAAGCTTTTGGTGGAGCTTGGTTAGGATGGTGGCATAAAATTTGATGCAATAGTAAGTGAGCTTCAATAATGTTGGAAAAGATTCACAAATTTGCAAATGCAACAAGTAGACCAAGCTAGTATGGGTACACGGAAACACACACGCAAAAAGATAAATGGGATTGTGCAAACCAAAAGTGTGCCAAAATGTGGAATCCACGAAAATGCTCTTGTTGCACAATACTAGAGAGACGCTAGCACGATTGCACAATAGGCGGATACGCAAACTTGTGCACAACCTACTATGCAAAAATGCAACGATCTCAATTCCAAGTATGCTATGTGTATGGTATTTCGGTGCAATGATCCAAGACGATCCAATATGACAATCTTAATGTAGTATGTTGCTATGGTTCTTGCTCTTAAGCTCTTTGCTTATCTTTCCTCTTTGCTTAAAAGCTTGTTTGGCTCTTTCACTTTTGAGCTCTTTTCTCATGCAAAACTTCACGAACCAAGATAGCAATTGTGTACGCTATGACAACTTTGTGACATACAAGTGGATCCCAAGATATGCACCACTATGGTATGGTATGTATGCTATGGAGTATGATCACTAAATGTGCACAAGTCACGTTGCCGGCAATACTCAATAGCTAGCTTGGTTCCCGTCTCGATGGGTAAGCTACGCAAAAGTAAGGCCATGGGGTATCAATGCAATTGCAAGTTATGACAAAGATGTCGCCGGTTACCGCCCTGGCAATGTTGAGTAGTCGATGGAGGTGAGCGGTGGTGATGAAGACGCCGAACTGCACTCTATATAGCCAAACACAATAGGACACGGAACCACAACTCAAAATCTCAAAGACCAAGATGCATCAAAATCGCATAGGAGATAGTGGTGAATGGTGGTGGTGTTTTTGGAAACTTTGGGAATTTATGAAGTGAGCTTGGGCACCGTACAAAATTGGGCGAAGGTATGGGGAAATGGGGCTGGTGTTGAGTTGTTATTTCAGGGCCGGATGTCCGGCTAGCTGCCGGATGTCCGGCTCCGATGTCCGGGGACACGGGTCGGATGTCCGGCTCGATCGGGACTAACACGAAGAACTCCACGGGAAAATTGCAACTCCGGGCAAAATTTTGACGAATTGGCGGATGGAAAAGGGTGGGGAGGGTGGGGAAGGCTAGATCCAGATGCACCAACACAAATCCATGGACCAAATCCAACAAAATTTCATCACACCAACAAATCACAAAAAATTTGGGGGCTATTTTGGTGGGGATTTTCGATTTAGGATGAAATCAACAAAATCAAGCTAGAAAAAGAGGGTAGGAGCTCCAAAACGTGATCAACGTGGCTCATGATACCAAGATGATGTAGGTGGAACCCTATAGCGCCGATCTTTCACGCTTGGAGTGGATCCTACGGGAATCACGAAGAACACGCGAAGCACAAAAGGAAACACGGGGAAAACGAGAGAAAATCACTAAACCAACAAGGAATTGATCACACAAGTGCTAGATCACCACACACATAAGAGATCCACAAGATCCAAAGTCAACAAAGGTAAGGATACAAAGGAACCGTTTTCTCCAAAAGGAGGCCTTTATGTTCTTCCCTAGAAGGGGTCTTGAATCCGCTGGGGATCTTTCTCCAAGAGGTCGGATCTCCGAGGAGAAGTATCCAAGTGGATGAGCAAAGGCTCTCACACAAATATGAGCTAATCCAATGCTAACCCTAGAAAGAGGAAGGGATGCAGATATATAGTCTACGGGGCGAAGGGTACATGGGCTTCGCCCTTCACTGCTCACACGCAGTGAGGCCGGATGTCCAAGGCCGGGCCGGATGTCCGGGTTTATGTGAGGCCGGACGTCCGGCTGGTGGTCGGATGTCCGGTTGGCTGGGCAACCTTCAGAGTCTCCGTGCAGGCGCCGGATTTCTAGGCAGAGGGCCGGATTTCTGGGGCTACGTGGGAGGCCGGATGTCCGGGCCCTGTAGTCTTTGTGGCTGAGCTGCGGCTGTTGTGTTGGCGTCTCCAGGGGCCGGATGTCCGGGGTCTGGGCCGGATGTCCGAGGCCTGGAGGGTGAACTTGTCCGTTTCAGCTGGTTCTCTTCATCCTCGGAGGGCAGCTTGTCCATCTTCACGCATCCCTGGAGGTTCTTCTTGACACCTAATCATGCATAGTGTATCGGACTTAGGTAGTAGCCATGTCTCGAGAGGGTCATATGAAATATCATTTAGGAGAGAAGTCACCTCGGTCTCGAGAGCTCTAGCACGTGCTCTAGTCATGGGTCCTCTTGAGGCTTGGTGAGGCGATGGTAGGTCCATGGGGATGATCAAGGATGCTCCGCATCAACTTGCCATTGAATCTCCTTGGTTTCTTCGAGATTGACACAAGATGGAGCTTATTTTGAAGTGGCGCTGGGATGAGGTTGATTCGATGCTCAATGCCTCAAGAGGAGGTAGGCCCGAGGTAACTCATCGGGAAAACATCCAAATTCCTGCAAAAGAGATTGAAAGACCAAAGGTAGCTCGTGAGTGGTGTTAGTTTTGGTTCTCCATCCTTGCACACAAGGACAAAGTGCATCACACTCGATGGGTTCTCACACACTTCTCTCATCTCACTTTTTGTGGCAAATAGTATGAGGTTTTTTTCTCTAGGCTAAGAGGCGCCAAGTGTGGCTTGTTACTCTCACTCATGTTTTGGTGGCTCACTTTTCACTCTTCTCTCTATGGTGGGTGGCTTTCTTGTCGGCTATCACTTGACTAGGAGACATAGGTCGAGCACATATTCCTTCCCTTTCATCTTGAAACTATAGTGATTGGTACGCCTGCCAGGAAGACACCACGGTCGAATTGCAATGGTCGACCAAGAAGGAGGTGGCAATGGTCATTGGGACCACATCACACTCCAAAGTGTCCTCATATGCACCTATTTTGAAGGAGACTTGGACCATATGCTCAACTCAGATAGTGCCGAGTCACTTAGCCATTGAACCTTGTAGGGTGCGGGTGCTTTTTCTGACCAATTGAGGCTTGGAGCATGGTTCTTCACTTGCTGTTGTGGCAACTACCTCCGCCGATGATGACCTTGACGGACCTTCCATTGATGCCGCCTTTGTGTGGAAGATGTGGCATCGCTGATCTTCTTCTTGTTGATGTTGAAGAGTCAAGACCTTGGAGACAACGAGAGCGGGCTCAATCCTCATCACAAAAGACTCTATCATCTTCATCTTCATTCACTCGCCGTGTATGGCCACTTGCTCAAGAGCTTCCATTTCATCTTCACTCATTGAGTCGAGGTGCCATCGCCGCTGAGGATCATGGTGCGCTTGTTTGTGCATTCATAGGACTTATGGCCTCGCCGCCGCAAGTGAAACACTTGAAGGAGCTTGTCTTGACGGTCTCATCGGTTGAGTAGATGACGGCACGCGGCTTGAAGTTGCTTGTAGTAGGAGGAAGACGACTTGAACTTGTGGAAGTTTTCTTGTAACTTGACTTGTCGCCGCTGTTCGGAGAAGGCTTGGTTGATGTCGGTTGGAGTGGTTGTTCAAGCTTGGTTATTGGAGAAACCGAGGTCTTGGAGGAGTACTTCATGCATTTGAAGTCATCTTGCACTTCATGCCCGCCTTTGTAGCTTGATGCACGGGCTCAATGAGGTTGGCATAGGGTTGAAGTCGGCGATCTTCTTGATGGGATGATTGAGTCCATTCAAGAATCGTGCCATTCTTTGCTCATCATCCTCCGTGACATTGGCTCAATCATGGCAATCTCCATTTCCTTGTAGTATTCTTCAACACTCTTTGTTCCTTGTTTGAGGAGTTGTAGCTTCTTGAAGAGATCGCGTTGTAGTAGGTTGGCACAAAACGTGCTCGCATGACATCCTTCATTTGAGCCCAAGTGGTGATTGAGGTTCACCCTTGCTTGTCGGCGCCAAGGACTTGTTCCCACCATATGAGCACATAGTCTTGGAACTCAAGTGATGCCATAGCTATCTTCTTCTCTTCCTCATAGTTGTGCAAACGAAAGATTTTGTCGACCTTCAATGCCCATGAGAGGTACTCTTCCGGATCATTTGATGTAGAGTGGAACCCTATAGCGCCGATCTTTCACGCTTGAGGGATCCTACGGAGGAAACATGAAGAACACGCGAAGCACAAGGGGAAACACGGGAAAGCAAGAGAGAATCACTGACCAACAAGGAATCGATCACACAAGTGCTAGATCAACATACACACATGAGATCCACAAGATACATAGTCAACTAGGGTAAGGATACAAAGGAACTGCTCATCTCCAAGAGGAGGCCTTGATGTTCTTCCCCGGATAGTGGTCTTGAATCACCGAGGATCTTCTCCGAGGAGGTCCCGATCTCCGAGGAGAAGTAACCGAGTGGATGAGCAGAGGCTCTCACACAAATATGAGCTAATCCAATGCTAAGTCTCAAAGTGAGGAGATGGGGTCCTATATAGAGTTGGGGGCGGGGTACATGGGCTCAGCCTAACACGCTGCAAGCAAGGCGCTGGCCGGATGATCCGGACGAGGTTTTGATGATCCAGTTGGTCGATGATCCCGTGGAGGCCCTGATGAGCCGGAGGGTCGGGGTGGTGGTCGCAGGCAGGCCGGATGTCCGGCTGAGGTCCGGATGATCCGGACGGGTCCGATGATCCGCTTCGGTGGAGCTTCAGAGTCTTCGGTCGATGAAGCGGATCGTCCGGACCGTGGTCCGGATCGTCCGGCTCGTCTCGATCAGCCTGGGCCGCCGTCCGGATCGTCTGCCACCCCTGGTCCTTGGTGCTTTTTCCTCTCCGCCTTCCCGCATGTCTTCCGCCTCCTGCCTCCTTGCTTCCTAGCCTCTTCATTGTTGACTCCTTGGTACCGATTATACATAGCATTTCCGCTTGAGGTAGTAACCATGTCTCATGTGAATCGAAGGAATTGTGAGAGGAGTGATGTCACCTCGGTTTCGAGAGCTCTTGCACATGCTCGAGTCATAGGTCCTTGTGGGGTTGGATGTGTTGATGTAGAGTCCATGGGGATGATGGAAGGATGCTCCGCATCATATCCCCTTCCTTCCAAAGGATCCGACCTCAGATCTAGATCTTCATCACCATGGAAAGGCGAGAGGTCTTTGACGTTGAAGGTGTCGCTCACGTTGTACTTGTCGCTGGTAGGTCGAGCTTGTAGGCGTTGTTGTTGTAGCGCATAACACCTTGAAGGGTCCATCGCTCGAGGTAGAAGTTTGACTTATGCTCGTTAGGGAAGCTGCCTCATGAAGGTGTAGCCACATGAGATCGCCTATGTTGAAGATCATGGGTTGCTTGTTGATGTTGAGCTTGGTCGCTAGTCGCTGTACTTGGCGCCGATGGTGTTTCTTGTATCTTCATGCATCTTTTTGATGTAGCTTGCACGGGTACTTGCGCCGAGGTTGGTGCGCCTTGTAGAGGTAGAGGTAGAATGTCCAATGGGGACAATGGGTTGAAGCCGAGACGACCTCAAGGGGACTTGCCGGTCATCGAATGTCTTATGCGGTTGTAGGCGATTTCGGCGATGGGTAGACACGCCTCCCACTCCTTGATGTTCTTCTTGATCAACACGCGAAGTAGAGTGGAGAGCGTCCGGTTCGTCACCTCCATTGGGCCGTCGGTTTGAGGATGGTATGCGGATGAGAACAAGAGCTTGATTCCGAGCTTGGCACATAGGGTCTTCCAAAAGTAGCTCAAGAACTTGACGTCGCGGTCGGAGACGATTGTCTTTGGTACTCCATGGAGGCGCAAGATTTCCCTACAAAAGAGATTTGCAATATGTGAAGCATCGTCTACCTTGTTGCAAGGAATGAAATGTGCCATCTTAGAAAATCTATCCACAACAACAAACACGGAATCCTTTCCATTTTGAGTTCTAGGCAAACCAAGTACAAAGTCCATGCTAATGTCTTCCCAAGGTTGATAAGGAATAGGAAGAGGCATGTAAAGACCATGAGATTGAGCTTTTGACTTAGCTTTATGCATGTTGAGCATCTTGTGGTGAAGCGTGAGACGCCTCAAACATCTTGGGCCAAAAGTAGTTCTTGGAGAGCGTATGAAGGTCTTGTCGGTCCAAAATGTCCCATGAGTCCACCTCCATGAGCCTCTTGCAAAAGGAGTAAATGAAGAGAAGACTGGAATGCATAGTTTGTTAGCTCTCATATGATAACCATCCTTGAGGTAATATTGTTCCCAAGATGTATGCTAAACATTTAGCATAATGAGTTGCAAAAGATGGATCACTAGCATACAAATCTTTGATGTGCTCAAAGCCAATAACGCTCAACTTAAGTTGTGTGACAAGCGTATATGCGTGAAAGTGCATCGGCAACTACATTTTCCTTGCCCTTAATGTACTTGATCACATATGGAAAAGATTCAATAAAATCACTCCATTTGGCATGACGCTTGTTCAATTTAGTTTGACCTTTCAAGTACTTAAGCGTTTCGTGATCGGTATGGATGACAAACTCATGAGGTCTAAGGTAATGTTCCCAAACATATAGTACACGCACTAAAGCATACAATTCCTTGTCGTACACGGGATAGTTAAGTTGAGCACCGGAGAGTTTTTCGCTAAAATAAGCAATGACTCGTTTTTCTTGCATTAAAACTGCGCCAATTCCGGTACCACTTGCATCACAATGAACTTCAAAAGTTTTGCAAAATTGGGTAAAGCAAGAATCGGAGCATGAGTAAGCAAAGACTTGAGCTCCTCAAAAGCGTTGGATTGCAAAGGTCCCCAAACAAAAGGAGTATTCTTCTTACTCAAAGCATGACAAGGAGCTGCAATAGTGCTAAAGTTTTTCACAAAGCTTATTTATAAAAACCCGCAAGACCAAGGAAACTTCAGACTTGTTGCAAATTGGTGGGTTAGCCAATTTTAATTGCTTTGATCTTAGTTTCATCAACATGGACACCATTGAAGAGACAACGAAACCCAAGAAAACCACTTTGTCAACGCCTAAAAGTGCATTTTTTCAAGTTGGCGTAAAGACTTTTCTTTCAAGTGTTTGCAAAACAAGCTTAACATGATCAAGATGCTCTTTCATGGTTTTGCTAAACACAAGAATATCATCAAGTAAACCACAACAAAGATTCCAATGTATGGACGAAGTACATGATGCATGAGACGACAAAGTTCCGGAGCTTCCGACAAACCCATAGGCATAACCAACCACTCATATAAGCCAAATTTGGTTTTGAAAGCAGTTTTCCATTCATCACCCTCATGAATGCGGATTTGATAATAGCCACTTTTAAGATCAATTTTGAGAAAAGTTGGCTCCACTAAGTTCATCAAGCATATCATCTAAGCGAGGAATGGGATGTCTATAGCGCATGGTGATAGCATTTATGGGTCTACAATCGAACACAAGCGGAAAGTTCCATCGGCTTAGGCACAAGTATAACCGAACGGCACAAGGGCTTAAGCTTTGTGTACATGACCGTTGTCGATTAGTTGTTGTACTTGCCATTGAATCTCCTTGGTTTCTTCTGGATTGACGCGTAGGGAGCTTTGTTTGGGAGTGGCGCCGGGATGAGGTCGATTCGATGCTCAATGCCTCAAGAGGAGGTAGAACCAAGGTATCTCATCGGGAAAACATCTTAAAATTCCTGCAAAAGAGATTGAAACACCAAAGGTAGCTCATGAGTGGTGTTAGTTTTGGTTCTCCATCCTGCACACAAGGACAAAGTGCATCACACTCGATGGGTTCTCACACACTTCTCTCATCTCATGTTTGGTGGCTAATAGTATGAGGTTTTTCTCTAGGCTAAGAGGCGCCAAATTTGGCTTGTGGCTCTCACTCACTTTTTGGTGGCTCACTTTCTCACTCTCTCTCTTTGGTTGGTGGCTTGTTTGTCGGCTATCACTTGACTAGGAGACATGGGTCGAGGACATATTCTTTGCCTTTCATCTTGAAGCTATAGTGGTTTGTACGCCCATTGTGGTAGACACCACGGTCGAATTGCCATGGCCGACCAAGGAGGAGGTGGCAAACGATCATTGGGACCACATCACACTCCAAAGTGTCCTCATATGCACCGATTTTGAAGGATACTTGGACCGATGCTCAACTCAGATAGTGCCGGAGTCACTTAGCCATTGAACCTTGTAGGGTTGCGGATGCTTTTTTTGACCAATTGAGCTTGGAGCATAGTTCTTCGCTGCTGTTGTGGCAACTACCTCCATCGATGATGACCTTGACGGATAGTCCATTGATGCCGCCTTTGTGTGGAAGATGTGGCATCGCTGGTCTTCTTCTTGTTGATGTTGAAGTGTCAAGACTTTGAGACAACAAGAGCGGGCTCAGATCTTCATCACAAAAGACTTGATCATCTTCATCCTCGTTGATGCGCCGTGCATGGCCACTTGATCAATAGCGCTCATTTCATCTTCACTCATTGAGTCGATGTGCCATCGCCATTGAGTATCATGGTGCGCTTGTTGGTGCATTCATATGACTTGTGGCTCGGCCGCCGCAAGTGAAACACTTGAAGGAGCTTGTCTTGACGGTCTCATCGGTTGGAGAAGATGATGAAGCACGCGGCTTGAGGTTGCTTGTAGTAGGAGGGAGACGACTTGAACTTGAGGAAGTTTTCTTGTAACTTGACTTGTCGCCGCTGCTTGGAGAAGGCTTGGTTGATGTCGGTTGGAGTAGTTGTTGAAGCTTGGTTGTTGGAGAAGTCGATGTCTTGATGAGTACTTCATGCATTTGAAGTCATCTTGCACTTGACGCCCGCCTTTGTAGCTTGATGCACGAGCTCAATGAGGTTGGAGTAGGGTTGAAGTCGGCGATCTTCTTGATGGGATGATTGAGGCCATTCAAGAATCGTGCCATTGTTTGCTCATCTTCCTCCGTGACATTGGCTCAATCATGGCAATCTCCATTTCTTGTAGCATTCTTCAACACTCTTTGTTCCTTGCTTGAGATGTTGTAGCTTCTTGAAGAGATCACAGCTTGTAGTAGGTGGGCACAAAGCGTGTTCTCATGACATCCTTCATTTGAGCCCAAGTGGTGATTGAGGTTCACCTCTTGCTTGTCGACGCCAAGGACTTGTTCCCACCATATGAGCACATAGTCTTGGAACTCAAGTGATGCCATAGCGATCTTCTTCTCTTCCTCATAGTTGTGCAAACGAAAGATTTTGTCGACCTTCAATGCCCATGAGAGGTACTCTTCAGGATCATTGCTTCCATTGAACTTGGGCATTGTGAACTTGAGCTTGCCATAGCGTTGCTCTTCATTGTGTTGTTGTCGATGTTGATGATGAAGTTCTTGCCGTGGAGGGTAATCATCCTCATGTTGCTCTTGGCGTGGAGGAAGTCCATGATCAACTTGCTCTTGTCGACCTTTGAGGTTGAGGTTGAGCTTGAGGAGCTTGTGGAGGAGCTTGTGGGACTTGACGCTATGCTGCAAGCAGATGGTAGTTCCTCTCTTGTATTTCTTCTCAAAGGGCTTCTCTTGATTGCGCCTTTCGCGATTGCGTGTTGGCTTATAGCTCGACTTGATGCTTGAAGGGCACGCCCGCCTCAAGAGCTTGTGCTTTCGTTGTTGTTGTTGAAGACGTTGGACCTCGATCTTGTTGCTCTTGATGTAGGCGCCGCCGTTTGTTCTTGTTGGCAACGAAGACGTTGTCGCTCTTGAGCTTGAGCAACTCCACTTGGTTCGATTGAGGACGAGGAACTTGTTCATCAACTTGCTCTTCGGGATTCTTGTCGTAGCGGGTTGCGTAGATGCATGACGGTCTTGACGCTGCTGCTCGTCAAGAGTGTTCGATGACGTGTACTTGTGTCGGAGAAGGAGTCGCCGGAGTGGTGACTTGAGTGGCTTCGCCTTGAGTGTGAGGAAGTAGAAGGATGCCGGTTCACCAACAAGGCGCGGAGCTCGCCCATTCTTGCATCGTTTTTTCTTGCAGCGACGAGCTTGTTGTCGGCGCGTTCGCCATTGCTTGTTGCTCTTGATGGAGAGCTCACAGCGGCAAAGAGGTGGCTCTTGGTGACGATGATGACATGTCGCCGCCTTGTTCGATGAAGAGTGGATTTGTAGAAGAACTTGGCCTATCCATCATTTTAAGCAAATTGTGAGTGGTAGAGGAGAAGAACGAATACCAATGTACCTTTCGACCGGTTGAATATGAATCAAGTTCACTCAAATGCGACAATGAAATAGCACTATTGGTACCGATAGAGGCAAAGGTGTCCCATCTTCGATGAGATGGTGGATTTCGCCTGGTGGAAGTCGACTTTGACGATCCGACTACTTAACGCAGCGAGGACGCCGCGCTTTAGCAATCGCCTAAACCAACTCCGAGAGGTTATTGACCACGCCGAGCACGATCAACCTCGACCACGAGGGTCTGCTTTCGCGAGCAAACGAAGAACAAGCAAGAAACTGAGTTTGCAATCGGGATATTGCGAATATAAGATGAAAGCTTTATTGAGCAAGGTGGGGTTCTGTGACGCCTTTGTCTGGTCGTTGAACACAAACGAAGTACGCAAAGTTGCAGCTATGGCGAACTTTAATCTAAACAAAACCCAAGGTCTAAACGGTGCCCTAAGGGTTGTATGTATGAAGAGGGGGTGAATTTCGTGGCCCTTGGTGAAGGGGTCCGAAACTAACCTATCTCTTGTTTCCCCACACATACGGACTCTAAAAATAGCCTATACTTATGTATTTCGAAATTACATGGGCCTGGCCCAATAATAAGGTGACGCAACACCTAGAATAGCCTCTGGACGAAATTTATGAAGTGGCATCTTGTATATTTCGTCCAAGGCTTCATGCACTCATTATGGTGGCTTCAAAGTCCTGAAATCATCACTTGTAACTCCGTTTGTTCCTATGCATGCCATCATCTCCATACTTGTTCTTGCTCCATTTTCATCCTTCTCCAAGCTAGGCCTCCATTTGTAAGCAAAACAAATGTATCCAATTTAGGCAAGATCATATTCTCATGAACATTAGAATCATTACCAAGAAACGAAAGTACCGGTAATTTAGTTGGATGCGCGAGCTCTAGTAATTGGTCCAAGATGTATAGCAGCAGGGTTGTGGGTGTAACAATGGTATTGATGTCCTCATCATCCTCCCTTCTTGAAATGAAGTCGCCCTCGACGGAAGTTCATCTTCCTCACCCAAATATGGCATCAAATCTGCAATGTTAAAAGTGGACTAACCCCAAAATCTGCAGCAGCTCAAGTTTATATGCATTATCATTTACTTTCTCCAACACCTTAAAGGGACCAAAGAAGACGTGGCATTAGCTTTGATTTATGCAAATCAGAAATATATCCTCACGCAAATGTAACCAAACAAGATCTCCGTGTAAACACAACATGTTTTCTACGCTTATCTACAGAAGTTTATATTTAGCATTCATACGCCAATGTTTTCCTTAGTTAACTCATGCTTTTAAAATAAATTCAGCACGCCTTTAGCATCATAATTAACCTTCTCCAAGATGGAAGAGGCAACAAATCAATAGGTGCACGAGGTAGGAAACCATACACAACTTCAAAAGGGCACATCTTAGTAGTAGAATGCAATGAACGATTATAAGCAAATTCAATATGAGGCAAGCATTCCTCCCACATTTTCATATTATTCTTTAGAACAGCCCTAAGCATAGTAGACAATGTTCTATTGACTACTTCAGTTTGTCCATCAGCTTGGGGTGACAAGTAGTACTAAAAAGCAGTTTAGTCCCCAACTTAGCCCATAAACATCTCCAAAAGTGGCTAAGAAATTTAGTATCACGATCTGAAACAATAGTATTTGGCACACCATGCAAGTTTAATAATTTCACGAAAGAACAAATCAGCAACATTAACAAAGATCATCGCTTTTATGACATGGTATGAAGTGTGCCATTTTCGAGAATCTATCCACGACAACAAATATGCTATCCTCCCTTCTTTGTTCTAGGTAAACCTAAGACAAAGTCCATAGATATATCCTCCCAAGGAACACTAGGGACAGCAAAGGCATATATAAACCATGAGGATTGAGTCGTGACTTAGCTTTTTGACATGTAGTGCAATGAGCAATAAAACGCCAACATCCCGCCTCATCTTTGGCCAAAAGAAATGTGTAGCAGTGTACGCCCTCCGCCTTCTTCACGCCAAAGTGTCCCATTAGTCCTCCTACATGCGCCCCCGCAACAACAAAAGACTAACGGAGCTAGCTGGAATGCATAGCTTGTTAGCACGAACACAAATCCATCATTAACGACAAACTTGTTCCATGTTCTTCCTTCTTTACAATTCTGCAATACATCTTTAAAATCAGCATCATGCACATATTGATCTTTGATGGTCTCCAAACCAAATATTTTGAAGTCAAGTTGTGAAAGCATAGTATAGCGATTTAGACAATGCATCAAGAATAACATTTTCTTTACCCTTCTTGTGTTTAATGACATAAGGGAAAGTCTCAATGAATTCAACCCATTTAGCATGTCTCCGATTCAGTTTAGCTTGACTTTTAATATGTTTCAAAGATTCATGATCGAATGTATAACAAATTCTTTGGGCCATAAATAATGTTGCCATGTTTCTAAAGTCCCAACAAGAGCATATAATTCTTTATCATAAGTAGAATAATTCAGACTAGGCCCAATCAATTTTTCGAAAAGTATGCAACAGGTTTGCCATCTTGTAATAACACACCTCCTAATCCAATTCCACTAGCATCACATTCAAGCTCAAAAGTCTTATTAAAATCAGGAAGTTGGAGTAAAGGAGCATGTGTCAACTTATCTTTCAATACCGTGAAGGCTTCTTCCGTAAGGTACCCCAAACAAAAGGCACATCCTTCTTTGTAAGCTCATTGAGAGGTGCAGCAATGGTGCTGAAATCTCTCACAAAACGCCTATAGAATCCAGCGAGGCCAAGAAAACTCCTCACTATGCGGACTGCTTTGGGCTGCGCCAACTCTCAATAGCTTCAATCTTGGCTTTATCAACTTCAATTCCTCGTGGAGTAACAACATAACCAAGAAAAGACACTCGGTCGGTGCAAAAGGTGCACTTCCCAAGGTTACCAAACAAACGGCATCACGAGAGCAATAAAACATCACGAAATGTTCCAAATGTTCCTCCAAAGATCTGCTATAAATCAATATGTCATCAAAGTAAACTACCACAAATCGTCCAATGAAAGCACGAAACTTCGCTCATTAATCTCATGAAAGTACTAGGTGCATTAGTTAACCTAAAAGGCATGACTAACCACTCATATAATCCAAACTTTGTTTTAAATGCTGTTTTCCATTCATCCCCAATTTCATACGAATTTGATGGTATCCACTACGCAAATCAACTTTGGAGAATATTATAGAGCCACTCAATTCATCAAGCATATCATCTAGCGAGGAATAGGATGACGATAACTAATAGTAATATTATTAATGCCTCTACAATCAACACACATACGTGAAGTACCATCCTTTTTCGCACTAGAATAATAGGAACAACACAAGGACTAAGGGATTCGCAGATATAACCTTTGTCGAGCAGCTCTTGTACTTGACGATAATCTCCTTCGCTCCTCCGGATTGGTACGGTATGGCGACGGTTTGGTAGTGAAGCACCGAATTAAGTCAACTGATGGTCAATCCTCGAATAGGCGGTAATCCCGTGGCACGCCTTGTGGAAAGACGCCAAATAACTCCCGCAAAATGTTAGTGACAGCAGGAGGCAAAGAGGAAGGCACGCCCTCGAATGAAAATAATGCCTCTTTGCACACAAAAGCATAACAAACAGATTTGTCGAAATCTAGCTCATCAATATCAGATTTGGTGGCAAATAAACATGCATTTTTCAATTTTATTTCAGAAGTAACACTAGATGGTTTATTATTAGGCTTCATTGTTGCTCAAATTCTTTTGCCACAATCTGATTTTCGCCTTATTCTTCTCCTGCTTTTGCTTTATTAGCTCTATTAATATCATCTTTCAAAATAGAATCAGGAGTCATGGGAAGCAAAGTAATATTTTTATCCATATGAACAAGAGTATACTGATTTTTTCTACCATGGTGTACAGAATTTTTATCAAATTGCCATGGTCTACCAAGTAATAAGGAACATGCTTGCATAGGTACCACATCACAATCAACATAATCAGCATATGTAGAGATACTAAAATGCACACCTAACAAAGACGTGTTACCTTAACCTTGCCGCTGTTGTTGAACCATTGGATGTAGTAAGGATGAGGATGTGGTCTTGTGGTGAGAGAAAGCTTCCACCATCTCCATGCTAGCTGTTGTTGCAGCAGCTCGCTCCGCCTATGATGACGCCGCATGTAACATTCCTTCACAACTCCCTTGGTATGGAACAAATTGTGCCTCCGATTTTGCTCACCTTGTGTGACCTGCACACTCAAAACACGCTGAGCAACTAAACATTCATACCGCCAAGATCTTCGTGGAGCCATGTATTGCGCCTCATGATCGTAATCATCTCCACCGTGTTCTTCACGTAATAAGAGCCAACGCCTCCTCATCATAGTCACTAGCGGACTCATACCCACCATCCTCAAGAGTAATCATCACACGCTGAGATTTGCATTCTCTCGATAATGACCTCTTCCTTACAACGACGACAAATAATATCACTTGTGTGCCCAGCTGATGCCATGGAAGAAGAAGAGCTCTGTAGGCCCGGCATGTGCGCCTTGGCGATAGTGGAGGTTGTGCTCGCGCTTGTATCACGGCTGGAGGTAGCAAATGATGGAGGTGCCGGTGTAGTGGAAGTAGAGGATGCACGCGGTGTCCATGATGAAAGTCGACCGCAGAAAAGTTAGTTCGCGCCAATGCTTGTCGATCCCAAGACTTCACGCTTAGCTTTACAAGCAAGATGGAATAAACAAGCAACTAGACACCATTTATGCAACCGCAAATTCAACAACGCAAATACGTAAAAGATTATGCAAAGGCTCGATTGGTTCGGTATGATGACCTAACCCTAATTTTTTTGGCTTTTTCGTGGACTGTAGGTATGAAGAATGACTCGATCTAAACTATTTAAAACCGTAAAATCCCACCGAGCAACCCGGAAATCTGATACCACTTGATAGAGGCAAAGGTGTCCCATCTTTCGATGAGATGGTGGATTTCGCTTTGGTGGAAGTCGACTTTGACGATCCGACTACTTAACGTAACGGCGAGGACGCCGCTACTTTAGCAATCGCTAAACCAACTCCGAGAGGTTATTGACCACGCCGAGCATCATCAACTCGACCACGAGGGTCTGCTTTTTCGCGAGCAAACGAAGAACAAACAAGAAACTGAGTTTGCAACTGGATATTATGTAATATAAGGTGAAAGCTTTATTGATCAAGGTGGGGTCTCGGACGCTTTTTCTCGGTCGCTGAACACAAACGGCACGCCGGGTTGCAGCTATGGCGTAACTTTAATCTAAACAAAACCCAAGATCTTAAAAAGGTTCTAAGGGCTGTATATATGGAGGAAGAGGGGGTGAATTTCGTGGCCCTTGGTGAAGGGGTCCGAAACTAACCCTATCTCTTGTTTCCCCACACATACGGACTCTAAAAATAGCCTATACTTATGTATTTTTGAAATTACATGGGCCTGGCCCAATAATAAGGTGACGCAGGACCTGGAATAGCCTCTGGACGAAATTTATGAAGTGGCATCTTGTATATTTCGTCCAAGGCTTCATGCACTCATTATGGTGGCTTCAAAGTCCTGAAATCATCACTTGTAACTCCGTTTGTTCCCTATGCATGCCATCATCTCCATACTTGTTCTTGCTCCAATGTTCATCCTTCTCCAAGCTAGGCCCTTCATTTGTAAGCAAAACAAATGTATCCAATTTAGGCAGCATCATATTCTCATGAACATTAGAATCATTACCAAGAAACGAAAGTACCGGTAATTTAGTTGATGCGCGAGCTCTAGTAATTGGTCCAAGATGTATAGCAAATAGGGCTGTGGGTGTAACAATGGTATTGATGTCCTCATCAAGATCGATCCTTGTCGATTCTCACACCTACACAAGTAAAAGCTTTTGGTGGAGCTTGGTTAGATGGTGGCCCAAAATTGATTGCAATCGTTAGCTTGACTCAAAATGTTGAAGAAGATTCGCAAATTCAAGATATGCAACAAGTAGACCAAGCAAGTAGTGGTACACGGAAACACACACGGAAATATATAAATGGGATTGTGCAAACCAAAAGTGAGCCAAAATGTGGAATCCATTTAAAATGCTCTTGTTGCACAATACTAGAGAGACGCTAGCACGATTGCACAATAGGCGGATACGGAGCTTGTGCACAACCTACTAGGCAAAAATGCAACGATCTCTATCCCAAGTATGCTATGTGTATGGTATTTCGCATTGATCCAAGATGATCTTATATGACAATCTTAATGTTGTATGATGCTATGATTGTTGCTTATAAGCTCTTTGCTTATCTTTCCTCTTTGCTTAAAAGCTTGAGTGGCTCTTTCTCTTTGAGCTCTTTTCTTATGCAAACTTGATTTAACCAAGATAGCAATTGTGTATGCGATGACAACGCTAGACACACAAGTTGATTCCGAGATATGCACCACGATTGTATGTATGATATGGTGTATGCAACTAATGTGCACAAGTCACGTTGCCGGCAATACTCAATGGCTAGTCTCTAAGGGTAAGCAATGCAAAAGATGGTCTATGATGGTTATCAATGCAATTGCAAGGTATGACAAAGATGTCGCCGGTTACCGTCTCAGAGCTAAGATGAGTAGTCGATTTAAAATGAGCGCTTGTTGTTGATGTCTCACCGCACCTAAATAACCAAACACAATAGGACACGGAAATCTCAACTCAAATTCTCGAATCCCAAATTCAATGGTAGTACGGAGGTTGTGTCGTGGGTTTGGCAAGTGGAAGTGGTGGTGGTTGGGGTGGTACACGCAGCGGCAGAAGAAGTTTGATGATCCGGCCAGAGCCGGATGATCCGCACGTCCCGGATGATCCGGTCGGAGTCCGGATGATCCGGCAGGTCAACCACGCACGGAACTGCTCGAAGAACACGAAAACGGGAGAAATTTGACGATTTCGGGATTTTGATGGATTTTGAGGGGAGAAGGTGGGAAAAGCAAGATCCACGAAGTTACACAATCAATCCACGGATCACAAACAACAAAACATCATCAAAACCAACAAATCACAAAAAATTTGGGGGTATTTTGTGGGATTTTCGGATTTAGGACGAAAACAACAAAATCAAGCTAGAAAACACGGGGTAGGGGCTCCAAAAACGTTATCAACGTGGCTCATGATACCATATGACGTAGAGTGGAACCCTATAGCATCGATCTTTCACGTTTGGAGGGGATCCTACTTAGGAAACACGAAGAACACGCGGAAGCACAAGGGGAAACACGGGGAAAACAAGAGAGAATCACTCAACCAACAAGGAATCGATCACACAAGTGCTAGATCAACATACACACATGAGATCCACAAGATACATAGTCAACTAGGGTAAGGATACAAAGGAACCGTTCATCTCCAAGAGGAGGCCTTGATGTTCTTCCCCGGATAGGGTCTTGAATCCGCTTGATAGAGGCAGTGGTTGTCCCGCCTTCGATGAGATGGTGGATTTCGCTTTGGTGGAAGTCGACTTTGACGATCCGACTACGAAGGCGAGGACGCCGCGCCTTAGCAATCGCTAAACCAACTCCGAGAGGTTATTGACCACGCCGAGCACGATCAACCCGACCACGAAGGTCTATTTCGTGAGCAAACGAAGAACAAGCAAGAAACCGAGATTGCAACTGGATATTGCGAATATAAGATGAAAGCTTTATTGATCAAGGTGGGGTT
The DNA here is from genome assembly GCA_021437245.1 of Aegilops speltoides. Lineage (NCBI taxonomy): Eukaryota > Viridiplantae > Streptophyta > Magnoliopsida > Poales > Poaceae > Aegilops > Aegilops speltoides. Next base: position 297,668,262 of record CM038147.1, read on the forward strand.
CTGTGGACGCTTTGTCCGGTCGCTGAACACAAACGGCACGCCGGTTGCAGCTATGGCTAACTTTTGATCTAAACAAAACCTAAGTCTAAACGGTGCCCTAAGGGCTGTATATATGGAGGAAGAGGGGTGAATTTCGTGGCCCTTGGTGGAGGGGTCCAAACTAACCCTATCTCTTGTTTCCCACACATACGGACTCTAAAAATAGCCTATACTAATGTATTTCGAAATTACATGGGCCTGGCCTAATAATAAGGTGACGAAAGACCTAGAATAGCCTATGGACGAATGTTATGAAGTGGCATCTTGTATATTTCGTCCAAGGCTTCATGCACTCCTTATGGTGGCTTCAAAGTCCTGAAATCATCACTTGTAACTCCGTTTGATCTCCTTGCGCATGCCATCAACTCCATGTGTGTTCTTGCTCCAATGTTCATCCTTCTCCAAGCTAGGCCCTTCATTTGTAAGCAAAACAAATGTATCCAATTTAGGCAAGATCATATTCTCATGAACATTAGAATCATTACCAAGAAACGAAAGTACCGGTAATTTAGTTGGCGCGCGAGCTCTAGTAATTGGTCCAAGATGTATAGCAGCAGGGCTGTGGGTGTAACAATGGTATTGATGTCCTCATCATCCTCCCTTCTTGAAATGAAGTCGCCCTCGACGGAAGTTCATCTTCCTCACCCAAATATGGCTTCAAATCTGCAATGTTAAAAGTGGACTAACCCCAAAATCTGCAGCAGCTCAAGTTTATATGCATTATCATTTACTTTCTCCAACACCTTAAAGGGACCAGCAGACGTGGTATTAGCTTTGATTTATGCAAATCAGAAATCTATCTCACGCAAATGTAACCAAACAAGATCTCCTGTGCAAACACAACATGTTTTCTACCCTTATCTCCAAAGAAGTTTATATTTAGCATTCATACGCCAATGTTTTCCTTAGTTAACTCATGCATTTTTAAAATCAACTCAGCACGCTCTTTAGCATCAAAATTAACCTTCTCCAAGATGGAAGAGGCAATAAATCAATAGGTGCACGAGGTAGGAAACCATACACAATTTCAAAAGGGCACATCTTAGTAGTAGAATGCAATGAACGATTATAAGCAAATTCAATATGAGGCAAGCATTCTTCCCACATTTTCTTATTATTCTTCAAAACAGCCCTAAGCATAGTAGACAATGTTCTATTGACTACTTCAGTTTGTCCATCGCTTGGGGTGACAAGTAGTACTAAAAGTAGTTTAGTCCCCAACTTAGCCTATAAACATCTCCAAAAGTGGCTAAGAAATTTAGTATCACGATATGATTTGGCAAGCATTCTTCCCACATTTTCTTATTATTCTTCAAAACAGCCCTAAGCATTAACAATGTTCATTGACTACTTCAGTTTGACAGTATAACAAATCGAGAACATCCACGACAACAAAGATCATCCCTTCTTATTCATGGTATAAAGTGTGCCATTTTCGAGAATCTATCCACGACAACAAATATATATCCTCCCTTCTTTGTTCGAGGTAAACCTAAAACAAAGTCCATAGATATATCCTCCCAAGGAACACTAGGTACAGTGCAAAGGCATATATAAACCATGAGGATTGAGTCGTGACTTAGCTTTTTGACATGTAGTGCAAATGAGCAACAAAACGCCAACATCCCGCCTCATCTTTGGCCAAAAGAAATGTGTAGCTAGTATATCCTCGCCTTCTTCACGCCAAAGTGTCCCATTAGTCCTCCTCCATGCGCCTCCCGCAACAACAAAAGACTAACGGAGCTAGCTGGAATGCATAGCTTGTTAGAACGAAACAAATCCATCATTAATGACTAACTTGTTCCATGTTCTACCTTCTTTACAATTCTGCAATACATCTTTAAAATCAGCATCATGCACATATTGATCTTTGATGGTCTCCAAACCAAATATTTTGAAGTCAAGTTGTGAAAGCATAGTATAGCGATTTAGACAATGCATCAAGAATAACATTTTCTTTACCCTTCTTGTGTTTAATGACATAAGGGAAAGTCTCAATGAATTCAACCCATTTAGCATGTCTACGATTCAGTTTAGCTTGACTTTTAATATGTTTCAAAGATTCATGATCGAATGTATAACAAATTCTTTGGGCCATAAATAATGTTGCCATGTTTCTAAAGTCCTAACAAGAGCATATAATTTTTATCATAAGTAGAATAATTCAGACTAGGCCCACTTAATTTTTCGTAAAAGTATGCAACAGGTTTGCTATCTTGTAATAACACACCTCCTAATCCAATTCCACTAGCATCACATTCAAGCTCAAAAGTCTTATTAAAATCGTGAAGTTGGAGTAAAGGAGCATGTGTCAACTTAGCTTTCAATACCGTGAAGGCTTCTTCCCGTGCGGTACCCCAAACAAAAGGCACATCCTTCTTTGTAAGCTCGTTGAGAGGTGCAGCAATGGTGCTGAAATCTCTCACAAAACGCCTATAGAAACCAGCGAGGCCAAGGAAACTCCTCACTTGTGTGACCGCTTTGGGCTGCGCCAACTCTCAATAGCTTCAATCTTGGCTTTATCAACTTCAATTCCTCGTGGAGTAACAACATAGCCAAGAAAAGATACTCGGTCGGTGCAAAAGGTGCACTTCCTAAGGTTACCAAACAAACGCGCATCACGAGAGCATTAAAAACAGCACGAATGTTCCAAATGTTCTTCCAAAGATTTGCTATAAATCAAGATATCATCAAAATAAACTACCACAAATCGTCCAATGAAAGCACGAAACTTCGCTCATTAATCTCATGAAAGTACTAGGTGCATTAGTTAACCCAAAAGGCATGACTAACCACTCATATAATCCAAACTTAGTTTTAAATGCTGTTTTCCATTCATCTCCCAATTTCATACGAATTTGATGGTATCCACTACGCAAATCAACTTTGGAGAATATTGTAGAGCCACTCAATTCATCAAGCATATCATCTAGCCTAGGAATAGGGTGACGATAACTAATAGTAATATTATTGATGCCTCTACAATCAACACACATACGTGACGCACCATCCTTTTTCGCACTAGAATAATAGGAACAAAGACAAGGACTAAGGGATTCGCAGATATAACCTTTGTCGAGCAGCTCCTCAGATTGACGATAATCTCCTTCGCTCCTCCGGATTGGTACGGTATGGTGCACGGTTGGTAATGATGCACCGAATTAAGTCAATTTGATGCTCAATCCTCTAATAGGTGGTAATCCCGTGGCACGCCTTGTGGAAAGACGCCGAACTCCCGCAAAATGTTAGTGACAATAGGGGCAAAGAGGAAGGCACGCCTCGAATGAAAATAATGCCTCTTTGCACACAAAAGCATAGCAAATAGATTTGCCAAAATCTAGCTCATCAATATCGACGGTGGCAAGTAAACATGCACTTTTCAATTTAATTTCGTAGCAAAAGAGATGGTTTATTATTAGGCTTCATGTGTCGCTCAAATTCTTTTGCCACAATCTGATTTTCACTCTTATTTTTCTCCTGTTTTGCTTTATTAGCTCTATTAATATCATCTTTCAAAATGGACTCTGGAGTCATAGGAAGCAAAGTAATATTTTTATCCTTATGAACAAGAGTATATCGATTGTTTCTACCATGGTGTACATGAATTTTATCAAATTGCCATGGTCTACCAAGTAACAAGGAACATGCTTGCATAGGTACCACATCACAATCAACATAATCAGCATATGTAGAGATACTAAAATGCACACTAACAAGACGTGTTACCTTCACCTTGCCGCTGTTGTTGAACCATTGGATGTAGTAAGGATGTGGATGTGGTCTTGTGGTGAGAGATAGCTTCTCCACCATCTCCATGCTAGCCAAATTGTTGCAGCTCCCTCCATCTATGATGACGCTAATAGAACGCTCCTTCACAACTCCCTTTGTATGGAACAAATTATGCCTCCGATTTTGCTCACTTGTGTAACTCGCACACTCAAAACACGCTGAGCAACTAAACATTCATACCGCCAAGATCTTCAAGAGCCATGTATTGTGTCTCATGATCGTAATCATCTCCACCATGATCCTCATGTGTAATAAGAGCCAAAGTCTCTCATCATAGTCACTAGCGGACTCATACCCACCATCCTCAAGAGCAATCATCACACGCTGAGATTTGCATTCTCTCGCAAAATGTCCTCTTCCTTACAACGACGACAAATAATATCACTTGTGTGCCCTGCTGACGCCATGGAAGAAGAGCTCAGGCAGGCCCAGCAGTGTGCTCTTGGCGATAGTGGTGGTTGTGCCCGCTCTTGTATCACTTGTTGGAGGTGGCACCAAGGAGGTGATGGTGCAAAGGAAGTAGATGATGCACGTGGTGTCCATGATGAAGGTCGACCTGCGTAAAAGTTAGTGCGCCGCCAATGCTCGCCGATCCTCAAGACTTCACGCTCAGCTTTACAAGCAAGATGGAATAAACGAGTGATATTATTATAATCCTTATAGTCTAGAATGGTCTGAATCTCTATTTAATCCACCCGTAAAACGTGCAAGCATAGCTTCATTCTCCTCAACAATACCACATCTAATTAAGCCAGCTTTGCAATTCCCGATAATATTCTTCTACGAATTTTTTCCTTGTCTTAAACGCTGCAATTTTTGAAGTAATTCACGCTGATAATATGGTGGAACCCAACGAGTACGCATAGCAGTTTTCAAAGCAGCCCAAGTAGCTGAACAGATATAATCTACAATGTTCGACCACCAAACACATGCAAAGCTAGTGAAAGCACAAACAAAGCAAAGCAGAACACGCTCTCCTCGTGATATTGTAAACATGTAAATCGTTGTTCAGTTTCTAACTCCCAAGTAAGATATATATCAGAACATATCTACCCTCAAATGGTGGAATATTCAATTTCAGTTTAGGGAGATGGTCATGATCGCAGCACTGAGGGGGAGCCCTAACATTGCCATTATTTGCATGTGGACGACCGGTGGTTGTGGTGCTGGTGGTTGCACGTAGTTCGATGTTGATCAACCTCATCCTCGTAATCTTCCACATAATCATCCTCGCCGGTACCAAAGCAGCAGCAGAGCAGGAGCCAAAGAAGCACCAACAGCAGAGTAGCAGCCGCACCAGAATTTTGTCCTCGCTCAATAGGAACACGCCGAGCCTGGCCCATACCGATTCGAAGGGGACGAGTTGTTGTCGCGGCAGAGGTGCGATAGGTGCAGCCGGCGGTGGTTGTGGAAAACGCACGAGCAATTCATCAAACTTGCTATCAAGCTTTGTTTCAAACGCCTCTCAATGCCATCTATCTCTCCATGGCCTCACAAATCTGTTTACCACATCTTGCACCCGTCCAATCATCATTTGTCAAACTTATCATGTAGCCGTTTGTTTGTCGTTCTCCCAATCAGCCTCATCGGCCCGTGTTCCCGCCATGGTTAGCAGCAATAGAAAAACACAAGAATATGATCCTACAGACTACTAGGAAGTGGTGGTGGTGGTGTGGTGGACAACACAAACCGTGAAGCAAATCTCAAATTCTTACCAGCCTACCCAAAGAGTTAGTGGTGATCGGCAACCGCTAGAAGTCAAAACTCTCAAAGCTTGGCTATAGCGACACTGTGGAGAATCAAACGCACGACGAGATGTATGTGGAGCTGGAAGGCTTATAATATGGTAGCAAAAGGGTCAAGAATAATCAAATCGAGATGCAAAGTTGAATAAACGCCAACGACGCAGATCAGGTGGCTGGTCCTAGGCTAGACCGTATAGAGACGCGAGCCTAGAACACTAACAAAATCACGGCGCTGCACGTAAACAAAGGAAAAGCACACTCAATTTTTTTTTTTTTTTTCGCTTGCTTTTTTTTTTTTTGCGCTTTTTTTTTTTTTTTTTTTTAAAAATCACTATAATGGCGAAAGTGTCTCAAAACTCTTCCTGTGTCAAATCGACAGATGGGCACGTAAATTTTTCGACCAAAATTTTTTTTTTTTCGATCGCCTTGACCCAAAACCGAAACGGGTCAAAAAACTTTCTATAACGGCGATCGCTCAATACGCTTAGAAACACCTAAAATAGGATAGCCGTAAAATTTTTATCCCGCATGCTTTTGGAAAATTTTGGGCCTAAACGGAGGGTGGTTTCCTGACTTTTTTTTTTTTGAAACCAACCTCTTCTACGGACGGCAAAAGATTGTCGAATCCAAACCTACTCGCATAAGGAAACACGAATCGAAATTAGATGGATCCCAAAACAAATCTAATATGCAAGGAACTCGGATTGGTGGTGGATATATGGTGGTGGTATATGGCAGTGGTGGTATATGGATACGGATTCAAGCGGTGGCGGATAAGCGTGGTGGTAGATGGCAGGGCGATGATGATGAAAGCGGCGCGCGTGACAACTTATGACCGTAACTCAAACTCTAAAAGACTAGACTCTAAGACCAAAGAACTCGACACGACGATGCAACCGCAAATTCAACAACGCAAATACGTAAAAGATTATGCAAAGGCTCGATTGGTTCGGATATGATGACCTAACCCTAATTTTTTTTGGCTTTTTCGTGGACTGTAGGTATGAAGAATGACTCGATCTAAACTATTTAAAAACTGTAAAATCTCACCGAGCAACCCGGAAATCTGATACCACTTGATAGAGGCAGGTTGTCCCGCCTTCGATGAGATGGTGGATTTCGCTTTGGTGGAAGTCGACTTTGACGATCCGACTACGAAGCGGCGAGGACGCCGCGCTTTAGCAATCGCTAAACCAACTCCGAGAGGTTATTGACCACGCCGAGCACGATCAACCCGACCACGAAGGTCTATTTCGCGAGCAAACGAAGAACAAGCAAGAAACCGAGATTGCAACTGGATATTGCTAATATAAGATGAAAGCTTTATTGATCAAGGTGGGGTTCTGTGGACGCTTTGTCCGGTCGCTGAACACAAACGGCACGCGGTTGCAGCTATGGCTAACTTTTGATCTAAACAAAACCTAAGTCTAAACGGTGCCCTAAGGGCTGTATATATGGAGGAAGAGGGGTGAATTTCGTGGCCCTTGGTGGAGGGGTCCAAACTAACCCTATCTCTTGTTTCCCACACATACGGACTCTAAAAATAGCCTATACTAATGTATTTCGAAATTACATGGGCCTGGCCCAATAATAAGGTGACGAAGACCTAGAATAGCCTATGGACTAATGTTATGAAGTGGCATCTTGTATATTTCGTCCAAGGCTTCATGCACTCCTTATGGTGGCTTCAAAGTCCCGAAATCATCACTTGTAACTCCGCTTTGATCTCCTTGCGCATGCCATCAACTCCATGTGTGTTCTTGCTCCAATGTTCATCCTTCTCCAAGCTAGGCCCTTCATTTGTAAGCAAAACAAATGTATCCAATTTAGGCAGCATCATATTCTCATGAACATTAGAATCATTACCAAGAAACGAAAGTACCTGGTAATTTAGTTGGCGTGCGCGAGCTCTAGTAATTGGTCCAGTATGTATAGCAGCAGGGGCTGTGGGTGTAACAATGGTATTGATGTCCTCATCACCGCTGAGGGATCTTCTCCGAGGAGGTCCTGATCTCCGAGGAGAAGTAACCGAGTGGATGAGCAAAGGCTCTCACATAAATATGAGCTAATCCAATGCTAAGTCTGAAAGTGAGGACATGGGGTCCTATATATAGAGTTGGGGGCGAAGGGGTACATGGGCTCAGCCCAACACGCGCGCGCAGGCGCTGGCCGGATGATCCGGACGAGGGTCCGGATGATCCGGTTGGTCCGGATGATCCGGTGGAGGTCCGGATGAGCCGGAGGGTCGGCCGGTGGTCGCGCAGGCCGGATGTCCGGCCGAGGTCCGGATGTCCGGCTGGTCCGGATGATCCGGACGGGTCCGATGATCCGCTTCGTGGTGGAGCTTCAGAGTCTTTGGCCGATGAAGCGGATCGTCCGGACCGTGGTCCGGATCGTTCGGCCGCCGTCCGGATCGTCTGCCACCCCGGTCCTTGGTGCTTTTTCCTCTCCGCCTTCCCGCATGTTTTCCGCTCCTGCCTCCTTGCTTCCTAGCCTCTTCATGGTTGACCTTGGTACCGATTATGCATAGCATTTCCGCTTGAGGTAGTAACCATGTCTCATGTGAATCGAAAGGAATTGTGAGAGGAGTGATGTCACCGGTTTCAAGAGCTCTTGCACGTGTTTCGAGTCATAGGTCCTTGTGGGGTTGGATGTGTTGATGTAGAGTCCATGGGGATGATGGAAGGATGCTCCGCATCATCATTGCTTCCATTGAACTTGGGCATTGTGAATTTGAGCTTGCCATAGCGTTGCTCTTCATTGTGTTGTTGGCGATGGTGATGATGACGCCCTTGACGTGGAGGGTAATCATCCTCATGTTGCTCTTGGCGTGGAGGAAGTCCATGATCAACTTGCACTTGTTGACCTTGAGGTTGAAGTGGAGCTTGACGAGCTTGTGAGGGAGCTTGTGTAGCTTGACGTTGGACACGTGGATGGTAGTTCCTCTCTTGGATTTCTTCTCAAGGGCTTCCTCTTGATTGCACTGCTCATGATTTGGTTGGCTTATAGCTCGACTTGAGGCTTGAAGGGCACGCCCGCCTCAAGAGCTTGTGCTTCGTTGTTGTTGTTGAAGACGCTGAGCCTCGACGCCTTGTTGCTCTTGGTGTAGACGCCGCCGTTTTTCTTCTTTCTTGGCGATTTAAGACGTTGTCGTCGTGAGCTTGAGCAAACGCTACTTGGTTTGATTGAGGACGAGGGACTTGCTCATCGACTTGCTCTTGTGAATGCTTGGCATGTAGCGGGTTGCAAGATGCATGACCGTCTTGACGCGCGGCTCGTCGAAGAGTGTTCGATGACGGTGTACTTGAGGCAGAGAAGGAGTCGTCGGAGTGTCGACTTGCATGGCTCCGTGAGTATGACGATGTAGAAGGAGGCCGGTTGACCAAAAAGGCGCGGATCTCGTCCATTCTTGCATCGTTCTCTTGCTTGTGCGCGTCGAGCTTGTTGTCGAAGTAGTCTCTTGTACATTGCTTGGAGAGTCGCAAGTCGGTGGCGAGGTTGTCGGCGCGGTCGCTCATTGCTTGTTGTTGTTGATGTAATGTTTGCAGCACCAAAGAGGTGGCTCTTGGTGACGATGATGACGAAGTCGCCGCCTTGCTCGATGAAGAGTGGGTTGGTAGAAGTACTTGGCCTATCCATCATTTCAAGCAAAATGTGAGTGGTAGAAGGAGAAGAACTAATACCAATGTACCTTTGACCGATGTTGAAGATAAATCAAGTTCACTCAAATGCGACAATGAAATAGCACTATTGGTACCAATTTTGTCCTGCTCACACCTACACAAGTAAAAGCTTATAGTGGAGCTTGGTTAGATGGTGGCATAAAATTTGATGCAATAGTAAGTGAGCTTCAATAATGTTGGAAATGATTCACAAATTTGCAAATGCAACAAGTAGACTAAGCAAAGTAATGGAACACGGAACACACACGCAAATAGATAGATGGGATTGTGCAAACCAAAAGTGAGCCAAAATGTGGAACCCATTTAAAATGCTCTTGTTGCACAATACTAGAGAGACGCTAGCACGACAGTAACAAAAGGCGGATACAGAACTTGTGCACAACCTACTAGTAAAAAATGCAACGATCTCTATCCCAAGTATGCTATATGTATGGTATTTCGGTGCTACGATCCAAGATGATCTTATATGACAATCTTAATGGTGTATGATGCTATGGTTCTTGCTCATAAGCTCTTTGCTTATCTTTCCTCTTTGCTTAAAAGCTTGGGTGGCTCTTTCACTTTTGAGCTCTTTTCTCATGCAAAACTTCGCGAACCAAGATAGCAATTGTGTATGCGGTGACAACTTTGTGACACACAAGTTGATTCCAAGATATGCACCACGATGATATGGTATGTATGATATGGAGTATTATCACTAATGTGCACAAGTCACGTTGCCGGCAATACTCAATGGCTAGTCTCGATGGGTAAGCTACGCAAAAGTGGGGCCATGGGGTATCAATGCAATTGCAAGGTATGAAAAGATGTCGCCGGTTACCGCCCTCGCAATGATGAGACCCTTGTGAAGATGAGCCGTGGTGATGATGAAGTTGAACTGCACTCTAAATAGTCAAACACGGAGCCACAACTCAAAATCTCAAGGACCAAAATATGTAAAAATCGCCATCGAGGTATTGGGGAAGATGGTGGTGTATGTGGGTTTGGAAGATGTGGTGGGAGGTGGGGTTGTGGTGGTGGTCGAACTGAAAAATTCAGTTTCGACAGAGTTCCACGGACGTCCGGTTTTTGCGGTCGTCCGGTCGTCAGACGTCTGGTTTGTTCCGGTCGTCCGGTGCCTCGGCCAAATTCGGGCACGGGAAGAACTGCTCGGTTTCGGGGTGGAAGGAGATGGTGATGTCGAAATCGAGCGGATTGGTGGATGGAAAAGGGTGGGGAGGGAGGGGAAAGCTAGATCCACACGTGGCAACTCAAATCCATGAACCAAATACAACAAAATCTCAACTCACCAACAAATCACAAAAAAAATTTGGGGCTATTTTTGGTGGGGATTTTCGGATTTAGGACGAAAATAACAAAATCAAGCTAGAAAACACGGTGTAGGGGCTCCAAAAACGTGATCAACGTGGCTCATGATACCAAGATGATGTAGGGTGGAACCCTATGACGACGATCTTTCACGTTTGGAGTGGATCCTACGGTGAATCACGAAGAACACGCGGAAGCACAAAGGGAAAACACGGGGGAAAACGAGAGAGAATCACTAAACCGACAAGGAATCAATCACACAAGTGCTAGATCACCACACACATAAGATAGCACAAGGTTCAAGATCAACAAAGGTAAGGATACAAAGGAACCGTTCTTCTCCGCGAGGAGGCCTTGAAGTTCTTCCCTAGAAAGGGGTCTTGAATCCGCTTGGGGATCTTTCTCCAAGAGGTCGGACTCCGAGGAGAAGTATCCAAGTGGATGAGCAAAGGCTCTCACACAAACATGAGCTAATCCAATGCTAACCCTAGCTAGGAGGTGGGAGAGGCCTATATATAGTCTTAGTGCAAAAAGGGGCGAAGTGGAGGGGTACATGGGCTTCGGCCCGAAACTGTGCGCAGACAGGTACCGGACGTCCGCTGAGGACCGGTCGTCCGGTGGCTCATGGGGGACCGGTCGTCGGTGTCGCTGGACGTCTCGCCGAAGCTTTCGTGAAGGGGCGCCGGACGTCCAGAATCTTCATACTTCCGTTAATATTCGTTCTGTTGGGAGGTGCCGGACGTCCGGTGTCTTCGGTCGTCCGCTCGCTGGAGAGTGGGGCCGGTTGTCCGGTGCGGGCCGGACGTCAGCTCGCTGGGGCCTGCGTTGGCTGGGACTTGGCGGCTGGGGCTTCAGGCGCCGGACGTCCGGTCCCGACCGATCGTCCGGTAGCTGGAGCTTTCTTCGGTGGATCTTCTTCTTGACCTTCATGGTTGGTAGCTTTGCCTCCTCGTTCGATGGATGTAGATGCACCATGGCTTTCCTCCAGGTACCTGATCACACAGAGTGTCCATATGAGGTAGTAGCCAAGTCTTGTGAGTAGAGAGAGGAAGTTCGGAAAGGAGCGAGTTCACCTTATCTTCGATAGCCTTTGCTCTAGCTCTTGTCATGGGTCCAAGTGGTGTTGAGGAAGATGTAGATACGTCCATGGGGATGAGCGAGGATGCCCGTGATCAACATGGCTCTCAAGACGCCGACTTAGGGCTGAATTGAGCCAAGTCGAGCCAGCTCGGCCGACTCGCTAGAGCTCGCTTGCTAATGAGCTAGCTCAACTCGACTACATTATAACGAGCTCAAACCCAAGATTGGCTCGACTTGTATAACTCATGAGCTGGCTCGCTTAGCTTGTTAAGCTCATTAAAGATATAAACATAAAGTCCTCAAATATGATAAAATGATTATGTATATATTAAACATATATATCACTAAACAATTGTAATTTCCTTGTAACACATGAATCTCCTAGGAGGCTAGGCCTTCAACGGTTGGGCCTTATGCTGCAGCGCCCTGGGACGAGGTTGCTAGTGACTCGCCTTTCTTTGTATTGGGAGTGGCTGATCTATTGTATCGAGTCTAACGAGTTACACGAGTACTCGTGAGATTGGCTCGTTTAACTTGGTCTATAAACGATCTTAAACTAAAGCTCGGCTCGACTTGTTATTCTTCGAGTTCGAGTCGATTCGAGCCGAGTCACGAGCTACTTGTTTAGCTCGCGAGCTTCGAGCTTTTTTTCCAGCCCTAGCTAACTGGTATGAATGTTTAGTTGTTCAACGTGTTTTGAGTGTGCAGGTCACACAAACTGAGCAAAACCAGAGGCACAATTTGTTCCATACAAAGGGCGCTAGAAGGAACGCTCAGGCGCTGGCCATCATACACGGAGGGAGCTGCAACAACTTGGCTAGCATGGAGATGGTGGAGAAGCTATCTCTCACCACAAGACCACATCCACATCCTTACTACATCCAATGGTACAACAACAGTGGCAAGGTTAAGGTAACACGTACTGTTCGTGTGCATTTTAGTATCTCTACATATGCCGATTATGTTGATTGTGATGTGGTACCTATGCAAGCATGTTCCTTATTACTTGGTCGACCATGGCAATTTGATAAAATTTCAGACACCATGGTAGAAACAATCAAGATACTCTTGTTCATAAGGATAAAAGATTACTTTGCTTCCTATGACTCGATTCCATTTTGAAAGATGATATTAATAGAGCTCATAAAGCAAAACAGAGAAAATAAGAGTGAAAATCAGATTGTGGCAAAAGAATTTGAGCAACAAATGAAGCCTAATAGTAAACCATCTAGTGTTGTTTTTGAAATTGTTGAAAAGTGCATGTTTACTTGCCACTAAATCTGATATTGATGAGCTGGATTTCAGCTTTGCTATGCTTTTGTGTGCAAAGAGGCATTATTTTCATTCGAGGACGTGTTTTCCTCTTTGCCTCCTCGCTATCACTAACATTTTGCAGAGTTCACCGATGTCTTTCCACAAGACGTACACCGGATTACCTCCCATTCGAGGGATTGAGCATCGATTGACTTAATTCCTGCATCATTACCCAACCGCACCATACCACAAGTCCGGGAAATTCGCTAGGCGTTTTTAGACCATTTGTAGACTTTTTCAAAAAATTGTTATGAGCAAAAAAAGAGGAAAAAAGTGCAAAAAAGGAAAAAAAAAGAGAAAAAATATTCAGAGTGTGCTCCTCCCTTGTTTACGTGTCGCCACCGTGATTTTGTTGGTGTTCTAGGCTCGCGCCTCTAGCACACGCCAGCCTAGGACCAGACAAGACTGCTGCTGAGCGCTTATTCAACTTTGCATCTCTCGAATTGATTATTGTCAACCCTTTTTGCTACCATATTATAAGCCTTCCCTGCTCCACATACATCTACGCCGTATGCTTGACTCTCTCTCGTAATCGCCTATCCAAGCTTTGAGAGTTTTGACTACAACGGTTGCCGATCACCGCCGCTAGGTAAGAACCGTAAGAATTTGAGATTTGCTTGACGGATTTGTGACACCCACCACCACCTCTTGTTAGTAGTCCAGAGGATCTAATTCTTGTGTGTTTCTATTTGTCGCTAACCATGGTAGGATCATGTCGATTTAGACCGACCGGGAGAACATGACTAATAAGGAGTTGCATGATAAATTTCAGCAAATGATGAGTGGACAGTGCAAGATGTGCTAAACAGATTTGACGAGGCCATGGAGAAGATAGATGGCATGGAGAAGACGTCAAACAAAGCTTGATGACAAGTTTAATGAATTGCTCGCTGCCTTCCATTTACCACCGCCGGCTGCATTTATCGCACCTCTCGCAACAACAACAACTACAACAACGCACCCTTCCGAATCAAGATGGACGAGCACAACGTGTTCCTATTGAGCCAGACAAAATTTCGTGCCATTGCCATCGCTGTTGGTGCTTCAGAGCTCCCGCCGTTATCGCAGAGGTGGAGGAATATTATGAGGATGAGGTTGATCAAAATCGAACTACGCAGCCACCAAAGACCACCACCAGCAGGTCGACCTCAGGTATATATTCGCAACGGTAGGCCTGCACTACCACCTCATGTACGAGATAATGAACATATTCCAAAACTGAAATTGAATATTTCACCATTTGAGGGTAGATATGTTCCTGATATATATCTTACTTGGGAGTTAGAAACTGAACAACATTTTACATGTTTGCAATATCCCGAGGAGAGACGGGTTGCTGCTGCTGAGATGTAGGGTGGAACCCTATAGCGTCTGATAGAGGCGAGGGTGTCCCGATCTTTCGATGAGATTATAACTATCGATTTGGTGGAGACGACTTTGACGATCCGACTACAAACGTGCACGACGTTGCGCCTTAGCAATCGCTAAAAAAACTCCGAGAGATTATTGACCACGCCGGAGCACAATCAACCTGACCACGAAGGTCTATTCCTGCAAGCAATCGAAGAACAAGCAAGAATATGATAAAAGCAATCTGAATATTGCTAGTATGTATGAAGTATTGAATAAGGTGGGGATCTGTAAGCGGTCTTGGTCTGGTCGTTGGACACAAACGGCACACGGTTGCAATGGCTAACTTTAACTAAACAAATCCCTGTGAAAAAGCTACTAGATGGATCTACTTATATAGGAGCAAGGGTGGCGGCCAAGGAGGTGGGAGAACGTCCCAAGGCAGCCTAAAACTAACCCTAGGTCGTACAAGGCCAATGGGCCCAAGTGGAGGTGACGTAACACCTTTGGACTTGTAGTTTGACTCGGATTCTGGTGCAGCGTCAGATTGTTTCGTCCATAACTCAACGCTCCGGACGGATTTTAAGGTGATTCCAATTGTGCTGGAAAGAGCATGAAATCTACTTTCCAACAAAAGAAGAATCACCCAATTCGGAGTCCGTATGAAAAGTTGTTGACGTTTTGAGTCAGGTATGTCTGTGCAGTCCGAATCTGAGTCCAGAACGTGAGAGACTTGGACTCTATCTTCTCTTGGGCCAAAAGTGATGTGTGAGAACTTTTTGAACAGCAAATAAACATCTCTTTCTTCCTTATCTTCATATGTGGATTGTACAAATTTCCCATACACCTGCAATTAAACAAAACGCAAAAGTGTGTGAAGTATGTTCTTTCTGGATAACATAAATAGAGTATTGAATAGTTTACACTAGAAATCACCTGACAAATATGCATGTATGCAATATTTTTGGTCATATCCAAGGTAGTCATGTCCTCATCAGCGTCGATCTTTCACGTTTGGAGCGGATCCTCAAGAACATGATGAACACGGGGAAGAACGGGGAGAAATCACAAGGGGAAACACTCAAGAACAAGTCCAAATCACACATCCACTAGACAATCAAACACACAAGATCACAAGGTACATGAACAACAAAGTGAAAGATACAAGGTAAGGTTCATATCCAAGAGGAGGTCTTGATGATATCCTAGATGGATCTTCCCACAAGGGGGTCTTGATGATATCCCGCAGGATCTTCTCACATGGAGGTCTTGAACTCCATGGGAGTGGTAGTCTCTCTCTCTCAAGAGTAGAGATAGGAGCAAAGCTCACCTAAGAATGAGCTATCATATTTGCTAACCCTAGAAAGGAGGTGGAGGAGGTCTATTTATAGTCTAGTGGGCGAAGGGGTAAGTGAGGGGGCGAATGGGTACATGGGCCTCGGCCCCAAGCATTGCACGCAGGCAAGGCCCGGATGATCAGGATGGGGGTCCGGATGATCCGGCCGTCGTCCGGATGATCCGGGTGGTGGCCTTGATGATCCGGCCAGCAGAAACCTTCGGTATCTCAGCGCGGTTATCCGGATGATCCGGAGGGGACCCGGATGATCCGGTTGGTCCGATGATCCGGACGGCGGTCCGGATGTCCGGCTAGCTTCACCGCCGCCCGCCTTCTTCTCCTTTCTTCCGCCTTTCTTCCATGCTTCTCATGGATGGTGTAGTCGCTCTTGGCGCCAGAACCTCCTCGCCGTCCGTGAAGTTCCGGACAATACCTATGCATGCACACGGAGAAGTGTCAAGTAGTATGCCACCTCAAGGGGTCAAGTGAGCACGTAAAGGAGATGATTCACCTTGTGTGTGTGAAGTAGATGTCGACGTGTCACTTGCCAAATGGGCTCTTGACATGGTGATGTCCGAGGATGCTCCGCATCATCCCTCCCTTGGGAAAGATCCGACTCGGATCGAAAACCAAATCACCATGGGAAAGAGATGGCGGTGCGGTCAAGTGGTCGATCACCAAGCACTCATCGCCTAGTAGCTCAATGTGGCACTCTCCAATGTCGAACCGCCTTGTGATTCCTTCAAAAGGAGCAAATAGAACAAACACTTGGAAAAACAAATGTGGTTAGCGTTAGTGCAAAACCAATCATTGAAGGGGTGATTCACCAAACAAGTGTTGTCATCATGCATAGCATATGGTTTGACAAAGGATTGTGACATGGCATGTAAGCATATCAATCGAGCACAAGCAAAGATATCATGGGGACAAGTATGCAAATGTGAGATAGAGATGCAAACATGTTGATAGAGGCGGGGGTGTCCCGATCTTTCGATGAGATGATAACTATCAATTTGGTGGAGACGACTTTGACGATCCGACTACAAACGTGCACGATGTTGCGCCTTAGCAATCGCTAAACCAACTCCGAGAGGTTATTGACCACGCCGAGCACAATCAACTCGACCACGAAGGTCTATTCCTCGCAAGCAATCAAGAACAAGCAAGAATATGATAAAAGCAATCTGAATATTGTAGTATGTATGAAGTATTGATAAAGGTGGGGATCCGTAAGCGGTCTTGGTCCGGTCGTTGGACACAAACGGCACACGGTTGCAATGGCTAACTTTAACTAAACAAATCCTAAGTCTAAACGGTGCCCTAAGGGCTGTATATATGGAGGAAGAGGGGTGAATTTCGTGGCCTTTTATGGAGGGGTCCAAACTAACCCTATCTCTTGTTTCCCACACCATACGGACTCTAAAAATAGCCTATACTAATGTATTTCGAAATTACATGGGCCTGGCCCAATAATAAGGTGACGCAAGACCTAGAATAGCCTATGGATGAATATTATGAAGTGGCATCTTGTATATTTCGTCCAAGGCTTCATGCACTCCTTATGGTGGCTTCAAAGTCCTGAAATCATCACTTGTAACTCCGTTTGATCCCTTGCGCATGCCATCAACTCCATGCGTGTTCTTGCTCCAATGTTCACCCTTCTCCAAGCTAGGCCCTTCATTTGTAAGCAAAACAAATGTATCCAATTTAGGCAGATCATATTCTCATGAACATTAGAATCATTACCAAGAAACGAAAGTACCGGTAATTTAATTGGCGGTATGAGCTCTAGTAATTGGTCCCAGATATGTAACAAGAGGGGCTGTGGATGTAACAATGGTATTGATGTCCTCATCATCCTCCCTTCTTGAAATGAAGTCGCCCTCGACGGAAGCTCATGTTCCTCAACCAAATAAGGCTTCAAATCTGCAATGTTAAAAGTGGACTAACCCCAAAATCTGCAGCAGCTCAAGTTTATATGCATTATCATTTATTTTCTCCAACACCTTAAAGGGACCAGCAGCACGTGGCATTAGTTTTGATTTGCACAAATCAGAAATCTATCTCACGCAAATGTAACCAAACAAGATCTCCTGTGCAAACACAACATGTTTTCTACCCTTATCTCCAAAGATGTTTATATTTAGCATTCATACGCCAATGTTTTCCTTAGTTAACTCATGCATTTTTAAAATCAATTCAGCACGTTCTTTAGCATCAAAATTAACCTTCTCCAAGATGGAAGAGGCAACAAATCAATAGGTGCACGAGGTAGGAAACCATACACAACTTCAAAAGGGCACATCTTAGTAGTAGAATGCAATGAACGATTATAAGCAAATTCAATATGAGGCAAGCATTCCTCCCACATTTTCTTATTATTCTTTAGAACAGCCCTAAGCATAGTAGACAATGTTCTATTGACTACTTCAGTTTGTCCATCGCTTGGGGGTGACAAGTAGTACTAAAAAGCAGTTTAGTCCCCAACTTAGCCCATAAACATCTCCAAAAGTGGCTATGAAATTTAGTGTCACGATCTGAAACAATAGTATTTGGCACACCATGCAAGCTTAATAATTTCAATGAAAGAACAAATCAGCAACATTAACAAAGATCATCGCTTTTATGACATGGTATAAAGTGTGCCATTTTCGAGAATCTATCCACGACAACAAATATGCTATCCTCCCTTCTTTGTTCGAGGTAAACCTAAAACAAAGTCCATAGATATATCCTCCCAAGGAACACTAGGCACAGGCAAAGGCATATATAAACCATGAGGATTGAGTCGTGACTTAGCTTTTTGACATGTAGTGCAATGAGCAATAAAACGCCAACATCCCGCCGCATCTTTGGCCAAAAGAAATGTGTAGCAAGTACGCCCTCCGCCTTCTTCACGCCTAAAGTGTCCCATTAGTCCTCCTCTGATGAGGACATGACTACCTTTGTATATGACCAAAAATATTGCATACATGCATATTTGTCGTGATTTCTAGTGCAAACTATTTAATAATCTATTTATGTTATCCAGAACAAAAATACTTCACACACTTTTGTGTTTTGTCTAATTGCAGGTGTATGGGACATTTGTACAATCCACATATGAAGATAAGGAAGAAAGAGATGTTTATTTGCTGTTAAAAAAGTCCTCTCACGTCACTTTTGGCCCAAGAGAAGATAGAGTCCAAGTCTCTCACGTTTTGGATTCAGATTCGGACTGCACAGACATACCTGACTCAAAACGCTAGCAACTTTTTCATACGGTCTCCGAATTGGGTGATTCTTTTTTTGTTGGAAAGTAGATTTCATGCTCTTTCCAGAACAATTGGAATCATCTTAAAATCCATCCGGAGCGTTGAGTTATAGACGAAACAATCTGACGCTGCACCAGAATCCGAGTCAAACTACAAGTCCAAAGGTGTTACGTCACCTCCACTTGGGCCCATTGGCCTTGTACGACCTAGGGTTAGTTTTAGGCTGCCTTGGGACGTTCTCCCACCTCCTTGGCCGCCACCCCTTGCTCCTATATAAGTAGATCCATCTAGTAGCTTTTTCCTTGGGATTTGTTTAGTTAAAAGTTAGCCATTGCAACTTCGTACTTCGCTTGTGTCCAACGACTGCACCAAGACCGCCACGGATCCCCACCTTTATCAATACTTCATACATACCGCAATATTCAGATTGCTTTTATCATATTCTTGCTTGTTCTTCGATTGCTTGCAGGAATAGACCTTCGTGGTCGTTGATTGTGGTCCGCGTGGTCAATAACCTCTCGGAGTTGGTTTAGCGATTGCTAAGGCGCAACGTCAGGCACGCTTGTAGTCGGATCGCCAAAGTCGCTCCACCAAATCGATAGTTATCATCTCATCGAAAGATCGACACCCCGCCTATCGAGTGGTATCGAGCATCATTGTGACATAGAAGAATCTAAGGATGATACAATGAATAGATTTTTGGTGGTTTGAACCATGATATTCGTAAAAGATTTCAGATATTCCTCGTTGTATTATCGGTATGTATGTTCGTGCTTGTACCTTTGAGAGACAAGTTACAGGAGGATGCATTGGGTGACTACAACAACTACTATTCCAGTTCATGCTCACCACCGCCGGTTGGTTCCTCCACCGCTGCACCTACTAGAGCAGCCCCACCCCGGATTGTGAGCTGCATCATCTCAAGAGCATGGTGCATTGTCTACGCTCTGCATTTACATCAGCCTACGCCTTTATGCATAAGGTAACAAAGAAGGTATTGATGATTTAATCACATGAGAATGATGCATCCCTAGTTGTTGAATGCATCATGTGTTGAGTTACCCGGTGATTTGAGCACATCAACTATTTTAGAGAATCTTGAAACCGCTATGAATGCGCCATGTGATCAAACAACTGAAATACCAACAATTTTGAGTGCACCCATTGAATTAACTGTTGATGCAAAAGAATCAATGTTTAATCATTTTGATATGACCTCTAATCTTGGTGATGATTCTGTGTCGAATGACTCATTGCATGTTTGCTTATCTAAGCATGTTATAGCATGTAAATTTGATTCAAATAAGGTTTATTCACCAATGTTGGGATGGTTTAATGATGAACATTGTCAATCTTTTGAAATAAATAAGAGCTTCACTTATATGTGCAAACTGAGTTCCAATATTTTCATGCCTTCTAGTTCTTGTGCTAATTTGTTGGCTTTAGATTTCATGAACTATGCAAGTTACTCATCTATTCATGTGTCATATATGCAAAAATCAAGGGAAGTAAAAATGGATGACGTATACATATACAACATGTACACGTTGTCTCTTTTGTTAGCCACATTTCAGATTAAGCAACGCCGAGGACGGCTTTATTTTCAAAAAGGGAAGGATGATGAGGACATGACTACCTTGTATATGACCAAAAATATTGCATACATGCATATTTGTCGTGATTTCTAGTGCAAACTATTTAATAATCTATTTATGTTATCCGTAACAAAAATACTTCACACACTTTTGTGTTTTGTCTAATTGCAGGTGTATGGGACATTTGTACAATCCACATATGAAGATAAGGAAGAAAGAGATGTTTATTTGCTGTTAAAAAGTCCTCTCACGTCACTTTTGGCCCAAGAGAAGATAGAGTCCAAGTCTCTCACGTTTTGGATTCAGATTCGACCGCATAGACATACCTGACTCAAAACGCTAGCAACTTTTTTCATACGGATTCGAATTGGGTGATTCTTTTTGTTGGAAAGTAGATTTCATGCTCTTTCCAGAACAATTGAATCACCTTAAAATCCATCCGGAGCGTTGAGTTATAGACGAAACAATCTGACGCTGCACCAGAATCCGAGTCAAACCACAAGTCCAAAGGTGTTACGCCACCTCCACTTGGGCCCATTGGCCTTGTACGACCTAGGGTTAGTTTTAGGCTGCCTTGGGACGTTCTCCCACCTCCTTGGCCGCCACCCTTGCTCCTATATAAGTAGATCCATCTAGTAGCTTTTTCCTTGGGATTTATTTAGTTAAAAGTTAGCCATTGCAACTTCGTACTTCGCTTGTGTCCAACGACTGCACCAAGACCGCCACGGATCCCCACCTTTATCAATACTTCATACATACCGCAATATTCAGATTGCTTTTATCATATTCTTGCTTGTTCTTCGATTGCTTGCAGGAATAGACCTTCGTGGTCGTTGATTGTGCTCCGCGGGTCAATAACCTCTCTCGAGTTGGTTTAGCGATTGCTAAGGCGCAACGTCGCAGGTTTGTAGTCGGATCGCCAAAGTCGCTCCACCAAATCGATAGTTATCATCTCATCGAAAGATCGACACCCCGCTCTATCATCCTCCATGCGCCCCCGCAACAACAAAAGACGAACGGAGCTAGCTGGAATGCATAGCTTGTTAGAACGAAACACAAATCCATCATTAACGCATTTAACTTGTTCCATGTTCTACCTTCTTTACAATTCTGCAATACATCGCTAAATTCAGCATCATGCACATATTGATCTTTGATGGTCTCCAAACCAAATATTCTAAAGTCAAGTTGTGAAAGCATGGTATAACGATTTAGACAATGCATCAGCAATAACATTTTCTTTACCCTTCTTGTGTTTAATGACATAAGGGAAAGTCTCAATGAATTCAACCCATTTAGCATGTCTACGATTCAGTTTAGCTTGACTTTTAATATGTTTCAAAGATTCATGATCGAATGTATAACAAATTCTTTGGGCCATAAATAATGTTGCCATGTCTCTAAAGTCCTAACAAGAGCATATAATTCTTTATCATAAGTAGAATAGTTCAAACTAGGCCCACTCAATTTTTCGTAAAAGTATGCAACAGGTTTGCTATCTTGTAATAACACACCTCCTAATCCAATTCCACTAGCATCACATTCCAGCTCAAAAGTCTTATTAAAATCAGGAAGTTGGAGTAAAGGAGCATGTGTCAACTTAGCTTTCAATACCGTGAAGGCTTCTTCCCGCAAGCGGTACCCCAAACAAAAGGCACATCCTTCTTTGTAAGCTCGTTGAGAGGTGCAGCAATGGTGCTGAAATCTCTCACAAAACGCCTATAGAAACCAGCGAGGCCAAGGAAACTCCTCACTTGCGGACCGCTTTGGCTGCGCCAACTCTCAATAGCTTCAATCTTGGCTTTATCAACTTCAATTCCCTCGTGGAGTAACAACATAGCCAAGTGATGAGGACATCAATACCATTGTTACACCCACAGCCCCCGCCGCTATACATATCGACCAATTACTAGAGCTCACAGACGCCAACTAAATTACTGTGTACTTTCGCTTCTTGGTAATGATTCTAATTTTCATGAGAATATGATGCTGCTTAAATTGGATACATTTGTTTTGCTTACAAATGAAGGGCCTAGCTTGGAGAAGGATGAACATTGGAGCAAGAACAAGCATGGAGATGATGGCATGCAAGGGGGACAAGAATGGAGTTACAAGTGATGATTTCGTGACTTTGAAGCCACCATAATGAGTACATGAAGCCTTGGACGAAATATACAAGATGCCACTTCATAAATTTCGTCCAGAGGCTATTCTAGGTGCTGCACACCTTATTATTGGGCCAGGCCCATGTAATTTCGAAATACATTAGTATAGGCTATTTTTAGAGTCCAGATGTGGGGAAACAAGAGATAGGGTTAGTTTCGACCCTCCACCAAGGGCCACGAAATTCACCCCTCTTCCTCCATATATACAGCCCTTAGGGCACCGCTTAGACTTGGATTTTGTTTAGATCAAAAGTTCGCCATAGCTGCAACTTCGCTGATTTCGCTTGTGTTCAACCACTGCATAAAGGCGCCACAGTAATCCCACCTTGATCAATAAAGCTTTCATCTTATATTCGCAATATCCAGATTGCAATCTCAGCTTGCTTGTTCTTCGCTTGCTCGCAGGAAATGACCTTCGTGGTCGTTGATCGTGTTCGCGCGGGTCAATAACCTCTCGGAGTTGGTTTAGCGACATTGTTAAGGCGCGACGCCCTCGCGACGCTCGTAGTCGGATCGCCAAAGTCGACTTCCACCAAAGCGTAAATCCACCATCTCATCGAAAGACGGACACCTTTGTCTCTATCAAGTGGTATCAGATTTCCGTGTTGCTCGTGAGATTTTACGCTTTTTCGTAGTTTAGATTGAGTCTGTTCTTCATACCTATAGTCCATTAAAAAGCCAAAAAAATTAGGTTAGTTCATCCCGTCCAACCAATCTGAGCCTTTGCATAATCTTTTTCAGATTTGCTTTGTTGAATTTGCGTTGCATCGCCGTGTCAAGTTGCTGGTCTTAGCGCCTAGTCTTTTAGAGTTTCGAAGTTCGCTCACAAAGTTGTCACGCCGCCGCGCCATATACCACCACCACATATTCACCGCCAATCCGAATCCATATACGCCACCACATATCCGCCGCCATCACGCCCATCCGAGTCCACTCGCAACATATCTCCGCCACCAAATCCGAAGTTCCACCAGATTCATCTCCGCCACCATCCGAAGTTCCACCAGATTCATCTCCGCCACCACCCTAGTCCGAGTCCAAGAATTGTTGCATTGTTCTCGATTTCCAGATCACGCTACTCCGAAGTCGTGATAGCAGAGGACTCCCCAACTTCAAGCCATCCGCAGAAGAAAAATAGTTCCAAGATCAAAAAAACTCAGAGAAGAATATTATCGAATTACAAACCGCTTGATTGGATGTGGTATTGTTGAGGAGAATGAAGCTATGCTTGCACGCTTTCGGGTGGATTAAATAGAGAGATTCGCACCATTCTAGACTATAAGGATTATAATAATATCACTGCTTATTCCATCTTGCTTGTAAAGCTGAACGTGAAGTGCGTGATCGATGTGCATTGGCGCCGCACTAACTTTTCTCGCAGTCGACCTTCATCATGGACACCACGCATCATCTACTTCCACCGCACCATCACCTCCTTCGTGTGCCACCTCCAACCGTGATACAAGAAAGTGCACAACCACCACTATCTCGCCAAGAGCACACCCGCTGGCCTGCACAGAGTTCTTCTTCTTCCATGGCGCCAACAGGCACACAAGTGATATTATTTGTCGTCATTGTAAGGGAAGAGGACATTTTATGAGAGAATGCAAATCAGCGCAGTGATGATTGCTACCGAGGATGGTGGGTATGAGTCCGCTAGTGACTATGATGAGGAGACTTTGGCTCTTATTACACATGAGGAACACGGTGGAGATGATTCTGATCATGAGACACAACACGTGGGCTGTCAAGATGCCGACAGTATGAATGTTTAGTTGCTCAACGTGTTTTGAGTGTGCAGGTTACACAAGCTGAGCAAAATCAGAGGCATAATTTGTTCCATACAAAGGAGTTGTGAAGGAACGCTCTATTCAAGGCCATCATAGATGGAGGGAGCTGCAACAACTTGGCTAGCATGGAGATGGTGGAGAAGCTATCTCTCACCACAAGACCACATCCACATCCTTACTACATCCAATGGTTCAACAACAATGCAAGGTTAAGGTAACACGCATCGCTCGTGTGCATTTTAGTATCTCTACATATGCTGATTATGTTGATTGTGATGTGGTACCTATGCAAGCATGTTCCTTATTACTTGGTCGACTCATGGCAATTTGATAAAATTTCAGACACCATGGTAGAAACAATCAAGATACTCTTGTTCATAAGGATAAAATATTACTTTGCTTCCTATGACTCTCGAGTCCATTTTGAAAGATGATATTAATAGAGCTAATAAAGCAAAACAGAGAAAATAAGAGTGAAAATCAGATTGTGGCAAAAGAATTTGAGCAACATATGAAGCCTAATAGTAAACCATCTAGTGTTGTTTCTGAAATTAAATTGAAAAGTGCATGTTTACTTGCCACTAAATCTGATATTGATGAGCTAGATTTTAGCAAATCTGTTTGCTATGCTTTTGTGTGCAAATAGGCATTATTTTCATTCGAGGACGGTTTTCCTCTTTGCCCCCGCTGTCACTAACATTTTGCAGAGTTCGCCGACGCCTTTCCACAAGACGCAAGCACCGGATTACCACCTATTCGAGGGATTGAGCATCAAATTGACTTAATTCCCGTGCATCATTACCCAACCGTGCACCATACCGCATCAATCCAGAGGAGACGAAGGAGATTATGCGTCAAGTATGTGAGCTGCTCGACAAAGGTTATATACGCGAATCCTTTAGTCCTTGTGCTGTTCCTATTATTCTAGTGCCGAAAAAGGACGGTACATCACGATGTGTGTTGATTGTAGAGGCATCAATAATATTACTATTCGTTATCGCCACCCTATTCCTAGGCTAGATGATATGCTTGATGAATTGAGTGGCTCTACAATATTCTCCAAAGTTGATTTATGAGTGGATACCATCAAATTCAGATGAAATTGGGAGATGAATGGAAAACAGCATTTAAAACTAAGTTTGGATTATATGAGTGGTTAGTCATGCCTTTGGGTTAACTAATGCACCTAGTACTTTCATGAGATTAATGAACTAAGTTTTACGTGCTTTCATTGGACGATTTGTGGTAGTCTATTTTGATGATATACTGATTTATAGCAAATCTTGGAAGAACATTTGGAACATTTACGTGTTGTTTTTAATGCTCTACGTGATGCATGTTTGTTTGGTAACCTTGGGAAGTGCACCTTTTGCACCGATCGAGTATCTTTTCTTGGCTATGTTGTTACTCCACAAGGAATTGAAGTTGATAAAGCCAAGATTGAAGCTATTGAGAGTTGGCCGCAGCCCAAAACGGTCACGTAAGTGAGGAGTTTCTTGGCCTCGCTGGTTTCTATAGGCGCTTTGTGAGAGATTTCAGCACCATTGCTGCACCTCTCAACGAGCTTACAAAGAAGGATGTGCCTTTTGTTTGGGGTACCGCATGTGAAGAAGCCTTCACGGTATTGAAAGCTAAGTTGACACATGCCCTTTACTCCAACTTCCCGATTTTAGTAAGACTTTTGAGCTTGAATGTGATGCTAGTGGAATTGGATTAGGAGGTGTGTTATTACAAGATGGCAAACCTGTTGCATACTTTTTCTCAAAAAAATTGAGTGGGCCTAGTCTGAATTACTTCTACCGATGAGGACATCAATACCATTGTTACACCCACAGCCCCCGCCGCTACACACATCGACCAATTACTAGAGCTCACAAGACGCCAACTAAATTACTGTGTACTTTCGCTTTTGGTAATGATTCTAATGTTCATGAGAATATGATGCTGCTTAAATTGGATACATTTGTTTTGCTTACAAATGAAGGGACTAGCTTGGAGAAGGATGAACATTGGAGCAAGAACAAGCATGGAGATGATGGCATGCTAAGGGGGACAAGAATGGAGTTACAAGTGATGATTTCAGACTTTGAAGCCACCATAATGAGTGCATGAAGCCTTGGACGAAATATACAAGATGCCACTTCATAAATTTCGTCCAGAGGCTATTCTAGGTGTCGCACACCTTATTATTGGGCCAGCCCATGTAATTTCGAAATACATTAGTATAGGCTATTTTAGAGTCCGATGTGTGGGGAACAAGAGATAGGGTTAGTTTCGACCCTCCACCAAGGGCCACGAAATTCACCCCTCTTCCTCCATATATACAGCCCTTAGGGCACCGCTTAGACTTGGGTTTTGTTTAGATCAAAAGTTCGCCATAGCTGCAACTTCACAGCATTTCGCTTGTGTTCAACGACTGCATAAAGGCGCCACGTAACCCCACCTTGATCAATAAAGCTTTATCTTATATTCGCAATATCCAGATTGCAATCTCAGCTTGCTTGTTCTTCGCTTGCTCGCAGGAAATAGACCTCGTGGTCGTTGATCGTGTTCGCGTGGTCAATAACCTCTCGGAGTTGGTTTAGCGACATATATGCTGACGCCCTCGCGACGTCAGAGTCGGATCGCCAAAGTCGATTTCCACCAAAGCTAAATCCACCATCTCATCGAAAGACGGACACCTCGCTTCTATCAAGTGGTATCGATTTCCGTGTTGCTCGGTGAGATTTTACAGCTTTTCGTAGTTTAGATCGAGTCTGTTCTTCATACCTATAGTCCATTTAAAAAGCCAAAAAATTAGGGTTAGTTCATCCCGTCCAACCAATCTGA
Source organism: Aegilops speltoides (assembly GCA_021437245.1). Classification (NCBI taxonomy): domain Eukaryota; kingdom Viridiplantae; phylum Streptophyta; class Magnoliopsida; order Poales; family Poaceae; genus Aegilops; species Aegilops speltoides. Next base: position 297,695,539 of record CM038147.1, read on the forward strand.
GCCTTTGCATAATCTTTTCTCAGATTTGCTTTGTTGAATTTATGGTTGCATCGTCGTGTCAAGTTGCTGGTCTTAGCGCCTAGTCTTTAGAGTTTCGAGTTCGCTCATGTGTTCTCACGCCGCCACGCCATATACCACCACCACATATCCACAGCCAATCCGAATCCATATACGCCACCAGATTCATCTCCGCCACCAATCCGAAGTTCCACCAGACTCATCTACGCCACCATCCGAAGTTCCACCAGATTCATCTCCGCCACCAGTCCTAGTCCGAGTCCAAGAATTGTTGCATTGTTCTCGATTTCCAGATCACGCGACACTCCGAAGTCGTGATAAAGAAGGACTCCCCAACTTCCAAGCCATCCGCAGAAGAAAAATAGTTCCAGCTTAAAAAAAAAACTAAGTCTGGAAAATTCGCTAGGCAGTTTTAGACCATTTGTAGACTTTTTCCAAAAAATTTGTTATGAGCAAAAAAAAAAAAAGAGGAAAAAAAGTGCAAAAAAAAAAAAAAAAAAGAGAAAAAAATTCAGAGTGTGCTCCTCCCTTGTTTACGCAGCAATACCGTGTTTTTGTTAGTGTTCTAGGCTCGCCTCTAGCATGGTCTAGCCTAGGACCAAGACAAGATCGCTGCTGAGCGCTTATTCAACTTTGCATCTCTCGAATTGATTATTGCCGACATTTTTTGCTACCATATCATAAGCCTTCCCAGCTCCACATACATCTACGCCGTATGCTTGATTCTCCCCGTAATCGCTATAGCCAAGCTTTGAGAGTTTTGACTACAACGGTTGCCGATCACCACCCGCCGGGTAAGAACTGTAAGAATTTGAGATTTGCTTCACGGATTTGTGACTGCCCACCACACCACCACCACCACTTCCTAGTAGTCTCAGAGGATCATATTCTTGTGTGTTTCTATTGCTGCTAACCATGGCAGGAACACAGCCGATGAGACTGATTGGGAGAACCCGACAAACAAACAGCTACATGATAAGTTTCAAAGAAATGATGATTGGACAGTGCAAGATGTGGTAAACAGATTTGACGAGGCCATGGAGAAGATAGATGGCATTGAGAAGACGCTTGAAACAAAGCTTGATAGCAAGTTTGATGAATTGCTCGCTGCTTTCCACAACCACCGCCGGCTGCACCTATCGCACTCTCAAGAACGACAACAACTACGCCCTTCCGAATCAAGATGGACGAGCTCAGCGGTTCCTATTGAGCCAGACAAAATTTCGTGCCATTGCCATCGCTGTTGGTGCTTTTTGGCTCCTCGCCATCGCTGCTGCTGGTACCGAGGAGGATGATTATGTGGAAGATTACGAGGATGAGGTTGATCAACATCGTAACCACGGCAACCACCAGACCACAACCACCGTGTCGCCCACATGCAAATAATGGCAATGTTAGGCTCCCTCAGTATTTAGATCATGACCATCTCCCTAAACTGAAATTGAATATTCCACCATTTGAGGGTAGATATGTTCCCGATATATATCTTACTTGGGAGTTAGAAACTGAACAACGATTTACATGTTTACAATATCCCGAGGAGAGACGTGTTCCGCCGCTGTTTGTGCTTTCACTAGCTTTGCATGTGTTTGGTGGTCCGAACATTGTAGATTATATCCTGCTCCAGCCTACTTGGGCTGCTTTGAAAACTGCTATGCGCATCGCTGGGTTCCACCATATTATCAACGTGAATTACTTCAAAATTGCAGCGCTTAAGACAAGGAAAAATTTGTAGAAGAATATTATCGAATTACAAACCGGCTTGATTAGATGTGGTATTGTTGAGGAGAATGAAGCTATGCTTGCACGCTTTCGGGTGGATTAAATAGAGAGATTCGCACCATTCTAGACTATAAGGATTATAATAATATCACTGCTTATTCCATCTTGCTTGTAAAGCTGAACGTGAAGTGCAGGATCGATGTGCATTGGCGCCGCACTAACTTTTCTCGCAGTCGACCTTCATCATGGACACCACGCGCATCATCTACTTCCACCGCACCATCACCTCCTTCGTGCCACCTCCAACCGTGATACAAGAAAGGTGCACAACCACCACTATCCGCCAAGAGCACACCGCCTGGCATGCATGAGCTCTTCTTCTTCCATGGCGCCAACAGGCACACAAGTGATATTATTTGTCGTCGTTGTAAGGGAAGAGGACATTTTATGAGAGAATGCAAATCTCAGCAGTGATGATTGCTACCGAGGATGGTGGGTATGAGTCCGCTAGTGACTATGATGAGGAGACTTTGGCTCTTATTACACATGAGGAACACGGTGGAGATGATTCTGATCATGAGACACAATACATGGCTGCTAAAGATGCCGACAGTATGAATGTTTAGTTGCTCAACGTGTTTTGAGTGTGCAGGTTACACAAGTCGAGCAAAATCAGAGGCATAATTTGTTCCATACAAAGGAGTTGTGAAGGAACGCTCTATTCAAGGCCATCATAGATGGAGGGAGCTGCAACAACTTGGCTAGCATGGAGATGGTGGAGAAGTTATCTCTCACCACAAGACCACATCCACATCCTTACTACATCCAATGGTTCAACAACAATGCAAGGTTAAGGTAACACGATCGCTCGTGTGCATTTTAGTATCTCTACATATGCTGATTATGTTGATTGTGATGTGGTACCTATGCAAGCATGTTCCTTGTTACTTGGTAGACCATGGCAATTTGATAAAAATTCAGACACCATGGTAGAAACAATCAAGATACTCTTGTTCATAAGGATAAAATATTACTTTGCTTCCTATGACTCTCGAGTCCATTTTGAAAGATGATATTAATAGAGCTAATAGAGCAAAACAGAGAAGAATAAGAGTGAAAATCAGATTGTGGTAAAAGAATTTGAGCAACACATGAAGCCTAATAATAAACCATCTATGTTGTTTCAAATTAAATTGAAAAGTGCATGTTTACTTGCCACCAAATCTGATATTGAT